>PVKM010050662.1:0-10656 GCA_004027735.1 Carollia perspicillata
TGTTCCACTCTCAGCCAGGGTGTGTTCATTGAACACGTTCCCTGTGCAAGTCCCTGTGCAGGGCGAGGTGGAGAAGGCCAAGCTGGTTCATGGAGGGGGTGGGGGGAATGTGTTCTCCTCCAGGAGAGTAAAGCCCGGTTGCTCCTGAGCCAAGGCAGGGTTAAAGCCCACCCTGGACCTGTTGGAAATGAGGCACGGAGAGAAGTTAACTTCCTCCAGGTCGAGCCGATCCACAGATCTTTGAAGTACTTTTGAATCCTGAAGTATTTCCTTTAAAAACAAGATAAAACAAAACCTATCATGTCTCCCTCTTTCCCCTCCTGGGCATTTATCTCATTTTTGATGCTCTGGAGACCCCCAACTTGCCTCTTACCATCAGAATCCTGGAGAAGGCTTTGCAGCAATGGGGTATCTGAGAGACACAGGGACTAGGCCCCTGCTTCTGGGTTGAATTGTGTCCCCTGAAAAGTCATACACTGACATCCTAAATGCCTAGGACTCGGTACGGCCAGGCGGAGGAATTCGTTAAGGTGAGATCATACTGCAGCAGGGTGGGCCCCTAATCTGACAGGCCTGGTGTCCTTACAAAAAGGGGAAGTTGGGAGACAGACAGGCTCACAAGGAGAACAAACACCAGGGGAAGACTGAAGGTTTGCTGCCACAAACCAAGACACTACCAGGAGCTAGGAGAGCGACCTGGAGCAGAGCCTTCCCTAGGACCTTCAGGGAGCACATGGCCCTGCCAGCAGCTTGATCTTGGACTTCTAGCCTCCACATCTGTGAGACAATACATTTCTATTGTTTAAGCTACCTAGTTTATGGTCCTTTGTTACAGCAGCCCTAGGAAACTGCTATAGGCCCCCGATACTTTAGGGTCCCACAAAATTATTTCAGTTTAAATTTTTTTAATCAGAAAGAAAAGTGAATATAATAATAATGAATATATATTAATGAAATCTAGCCTAGATTATATTAGTCTTTATACCTAGGCAGTCATGAAATATCATTTTTGTTTTTTTATGGAGGAAGGGGCTTGTGAAGGCAAAAGTACACAGGGCCCACAAAAGATGTGATGCAGGCCTGGCTGGGTGGCTCAGTTGTTTGGAGCATCATCCTGCACACCAAAAGGTTGCAGGTTCGATCCCTGGTTGGGGCAGGTATGGGAGGCAACCGATTGATGTTTCTCTCTCACATCAATGTTTCTCTCTCTCTAAAGTCAATAACTATATCCTCAGGTGAGGATTTAAAAAAAATAATGTGATGCACCTGTGAAGCCTGGGGTGGTTTCAGAAGAGGTGAGAGGCTGGATTGCCAGAGAAGCCCTGGAATTTGTGGCTGGAGCAGGAGTCAGCCCAGGCACCCCTCCCACCCACTCCCCCCTGCAAAAAGATGAAACATCCAGCTGTTTGTGTAACTGTGTTGCAACATATTCCTCTAGCTTTGCTGATCCTCCGTCCTTCTTGCTTTGGCATACTGAGCCATTCCCTTGTTTGATTTCTGTGGGAGGAGGGGGGTCTCCAGAATGCCTCCGTCTGGTAGACGTTCTGTGATCGGATGCAGCGGGAGCACAGAGCGAAGTCGAATGCGCCGCGGTCTCGGCTTGTCCCCTGTGGTGCTGCTCACTTCGCTGCAATGAGAAGGTAGAGCTTCAAATTAAGTCTGGCCTCCTTCGTTCAGCTCCCAATAGGTCTTCTTTTCAACCCTCTCTTCCTATTCACTTTAAAAAGCCATATTACTTATTTATGACCCAATCCAGTTGAAATAATATGCACTTAACTTGCACTTGCAACTGTTATCCTATTAATTACTCAGTTAAAAGCCATAGGAGTGGACGGCTGTCACCATCGACTTTGCTAAAATCCTGACAAAGAGGAGCAGCTCTTGACAAATTCATTAATTAGGATCTCGTATGTAGTTCTTTGGAGTGAAATAGCCTGAGCTTCCAGGAGCCCAGTGGCCTGTGAAGATTGGATCCTGTCCTCCGCATTTGAAAGTTCACACAAACTATGGAATTAAAGTGCATATCTCTTTCTGATGAGCAGCTATAAACAGAGGACACTTCGGTCAAACAAACAGGTGATTCTAAATTGACGAATAATATGTACATGTGACCTTCATAGCCCCCAGTCTGTACACCAGTGGGTCTCAAATTGTAGTGAACAGCAGAATCCCCTGTAGGGCTTGTTAAAAGCACAAATTGCTGAGCCCATCCCCACAGTGTCTGACTCTGTAAGTCTGAGATGGAGCCCAAGGATTTGCATTTCTCCCTCATTCACAGACAAGGCTGCTGCTGCAGGTCCAGGGGCCACACTTTGAGAACCACTGGTCTAGACATTAGCCTTCAACTGGTCTTTATCACTAACAGGTGGCAAAGAACACCACCCTGCAGTTACTAGGGGACATAGTGTTTACCATAGGAAACGACTGCTTGAAGTTACAGAACCTTCCCTGGATTTGAGTTGGAGGAGACACCATCACTTTTCCAAAAGGGTTTTAGGCAGTTTAGCTGTAAGTCCATGAAGTCGGAATGACAATATGATCGGCATGATTATACCATGCCCGCCCTCCATGAGAATTGCTACCCTCCCTAGTTGGCCCACTGGCATCCCCTTGAGGGATGGGTGGATCTCAAATGCTTGTAGCAGGATGGTGCAGGATGGAGGCACTACAGGGGTTCAGATATGACAGCAGTGCACCTGGAGGCTGGACACTTGGGAACAGCTGGACAGCTGGGGGGCCAAGAAAGGGTGTAGAGGGTGGGGAAAGAATGTTAATGAAGATTCAGCAAGAGCTTAGTCTTCTGATCCGTGGAGAGGTGGGGAGAACCTGAATTCTCTCTACCGTATTCCATCCGCCTAGGCGTATTTATTGAACACTTACCTTGTGCAAGTTCTGTGTAGGGCAAGGTGGAGAATGCCAAGGTGATTCATCCAGAGGAGCTGATGTTCTAGTGCGGGAGAGTGAGGCAGGCCCACAGCTCATCATAATACATGGCAGGCGGTGGGTACTACGAGAGCAGATTCACAGTTCCTCAAAGGTGCTCTGGAAGTCATCGTACCTCACATGGAATCGCTTTCAGGAGGGAGAAAAAACACAGAGTTTCAGATTAGAGTTTGTTCAAATCAGAGACTGTTCAATCAGAGTTCATGAACTGGGAAACCTAAGCCAAAGTCTTAAACTGAATGCTGGCCTATGCAAAGAAAGGCCTTCCTTTAGGTGCAAAAGTCCTTTTTCCAATATTAGCAAGTGCCAAAGGGCCTCTCTTACCAGGGCCCTCTGGAAGAGAGAGACAGAAAGGGTTGTGCTCTAAGATGTTTTCCTTAATAACTAACCTCCTGTCATGTGGCTAGCACTTCTGTCATCTGCCTGAGACCCCTGTACCAGCTGAGATTGCCAGTGTGAAAGCTCGTAGTCCAACCAGAAAGTACTATTCCAGGATACTTGGGGACTGGGGAAAAATGCAAAAGATTGAATCTGGGCCCTACACTCAACTAGTAATGAGCTGACATCCCTATTCACAGTCTCCTAACCCCACGATCTGTACATCTCCTCCCCTAGACCAAGTCCCTGCCTCTGATAGCATCTGCTTGATCCCTAGATGACATCTTAGAGGTGACAGGTGAGCAAGATAATTAGGAGAGGAGACAGCTGAAAGGTGATAGATAATACCCTGTCATGAAGGACCTGGACACATCTAATCTACTCTGTATTTAGAAGGGAATGGAGGATTAAGTTGGGCGTGGATGGTCAATATGTCTTTCTCTGGTGGTGAATCAACCTTCCTATTGGTGACTTTGCTATTTCCGAATATTTCACTTCAAATGAAAGTAAGGTATTGAACTTTATCTTTAAAAGCATGGGGCCCTGACTCCTCTTGCTCTGGTTTGCGTATGTTTTCTGCCAGACTTCCTTGTGAAATGTTACCCAGTGAGCAAAGCTCATCCCTCCCACAAAGCCTTTTCCTGCCATGTGGACTTCCCTAAACACCAATATTTCTCTACTGAACTTCTGTGTACCTTATTTTTTCTGGAGGCCAAAGTGGTACTTGTTTTTTCCCTTTTTTCCTCAGGATGCTTAGCACAATTTTAAAGGTGGTAGGCCCTCAATAATGCAATGTTTGTTTGTTTGTTTGTTTGTTTTAATTAGCACTAGATTCCATCTCTAGGTAGCAAGTTAGATAGGAAGGATGTAGGTGTCATGTGCTTTCCTAGACACCGATGAGAAGGATGTCTGCCACAGGTTCAATAACACTAATTGGTCTCTGGCTTCTTAAAAGACCTACAGAAAGTGTTTGGCAATATCATATAAAAAAGCAACCCGTTATAAAGCAAGCTATGTTTAGTTAGGGGTCAGATGATGCTTTGTTCAGTATGTCTTATCACAGATGTCTTTTATCATAAGCAAAAAATTTTTCTGTGCTGCTGAATGTCTCTGAAGCAGATGTCCTATGACCCAGGGTGAAGGTTTATTCTTTGTTCTGTGTTATATTTGCCTTCCCTTGAATTGCAGCCTCGTTGACTCAGCTTCTCTCTCTCCTCTGAAGTGATGTCTGTGACTGTTGTTTTGCTCTCTGATGCTTTATACCTCACAGGGATTTGCTTTTGTAAACTGCCTGGCTAAGGGGCACACCTTAAATAACACCATTAAATGACTCTTTTATACCCAACTGTGCTGCCCACAATTGTCTACAAGTCAAGTCCAAGTGCATGTAGCAGAGTAAGTGAAATAATAAAAGCAGTATAGAAACAAACATCAGATTGATGTATTAGATTAGAGGAAAGCAATTTAGTTAGCCATTGCCAAAAGTATTGCAGAAATTTCTAGCCCCATTTGTCACCTCCAAGTGGCTATGTGATTACCATGATATAATATACACAGCTGAATGGCCTTTTTGAAGAGTGCACTAGATGTTTCTGAAGCATGGTACCAAGGTGTGTGTCTCTCTCAAATAGTGGAAGCCTACTTTTCTGAAATTATTGATAAAGGGGGAGGACCCACCCAGCACATGGACAGGCCAGGTGTCCCAAGAAGCCTAACAGTAGCCATTTCTTGATGATTCTCTCCCTTTAGCAGAGGGAAAGAGAAGAGCTTTCAGTACCACAAGCTCAAAGACTTGTCTGTGCAATGTTCAGAGATGTGAGGCCAGATTCAAATCCTACAAACTCTCAAAATTGATGTGTAAAACCAGAATGTTCTGTGCTTACTTAAATGAGAGATTTTTCCAGCTGTTTCTTCCGTGGAGCTTCAGATGCACTAGTTAGCTAGTGTTTAAGGCAGGAGTTCTCTGATGTATTGTGCATCAGAATCACTCAGAGAGCTTGTTAAAACACAAGTTGCTGGGCCTCACCCACAGAGTCTCTGATATAGTAGGGACCTGGGTGGGACCTAAGTTTGCATTTCTAACAAATTCTCAGGTGATGCTGCTGGTCCAAGGACCACACATGGAGAACACTGGTTAGGGGTCACGTTGAACGAACAAGCACTATAATTACTAAACCCTGAAAATCATACCGAAAACAGAGAGATGCTCACAGACTCAAAAACCAGGGCTGACCGAAGGATCAAAGGAGTTGCATCTCTTACGTCTACCTTGCTCTCCCTTTCTCTGTCCTCCCTCTCCCTGCTTTCCTCTTTTCTCTCATTCATTCTCCTTCATTTCTCTCTCTCTCGCTCTCCCTCTGTCCCCTTCTCCCTCTCCTTCTCTCTCTCTCTCTCCCTCCCTCTCCTTCTCCCTCTCCTTCTCTCTCTCTCTCTCTCTCTCTTTCTCTCTCTCTCCCCTCCTCCCCATTCTATGCCTCATCTCTGTGCAGATAGTTGGAGATACACAAATTAGGTGACTCAACTTTCCTGCCACTGGAAACAACTGATTGGGTTCCTTGGCCTGAAAAATCCCTAGAGCATTGCCTGTGTTTGTTTCTGAGACCCTCCTTTCTCTCTGCTTCCATGGCCAGACTTGATTATCATACCTTCTTTTAATAAATTATAAATTCAACCAGGTTTTAATTTTTTTTCTTCCAGAAAGCTCCATAAGGTAATTGCATATTTCTGCCATGATCCTTTATATGGGATCCTACAGCTTAACTTGCATGCCATGGTCTTTTTTTCTTCCCTAGTACTCATTCTTAGGGCGATACCCTCTGTAATCCCCAAATATTGACAACATTAACATTTGCATTTTAGTTAAACTATGAAGACCACCTATACTCTAGTGTGTTCTTTCTTTGGAATCTCACAGTAACACTGCTCACTCTTCAGTAGAATTCAGTATTAGAGCAAATTGGCTTGGCCCATACAAGGACCCTACTTGCCCGTGGTCCTTAACACATACTGATCATACTCGGTATCTAAGCCTGGCATTTGTTTCCTCACTTGTCCTCTTTCCCATCTCAATACAACACCCTGTTTATGGCTGCTGCCGTGGGTAGCTTTACTAATTCAAAGAAATCACCCCAAGAAACAAGAAAAGAAAGATTGAGAAATAAATGAGTAGGGGAGGAGGTTGAGGACATTGGCTAATATATTTCCTTATTTAGCTCCATTTCCAAATTTAGGGAACTCATAAGAAGCATAATTGAGTCTCCTACTTATAAAAGTTTTGAGCCAGAATTCCTCCAGAGGAACAGGCTAATACCATCTCGGCAGTAAAGGGGCCGACAGCAGAGCAGGTTTGTGCTTATTTTCCGCATGGTCCCCCAAGCTTGGTGTTTAGGAGAGTGTCCCTGAGAAGGAGATATCTATCAAAAGAGAGCCGTTTTTGTTTAGAAGGAAAGTAGTGTGATGGGGGAGGGGCCAATATCTGAGTCTGCTTCTCTGGGGCTGATAGGACAGGATGCATAAGTAGGCGTGTGAGTGTATATGGGTGTGAGTGTTCATAGGTGTGTGAGTATGTGTGTGAATATATGTGTAAGTCTTCATGTGCCAATGTGTGTATGTTTTCTTGTGTGTCTGAGTGTACGTAGGTGGGTATGGGTATGAGTAAGTGAGAGAGAGAGAGAGAATGAAAATGATAATCCCATTTCAGACAGGCTGGACGGGCTTGCTCTGACCTCCCTCTGGTGCCATGAAACAAAGCTGGCTAAATCAGGTAAAGGCTTATTCCACTTGCTTATTTTTTTTTTCTGATTGGACAATCTTCTACACTGAAACTCTAGGAAGGCTTCCTGAAATGTGGCGGTAGACATTTCAGTGTGCCCCGGTACAGGAAGTGGGTGGCTGGCTGCAGAGTCCCCGCAGGGAGAAGAGCCTGGGCCTGACTTGCGCCCGGCAGCCAGTCTCTGCTGCCTCCCAGGGATCTGGAAGGTGATGGCTGGCCCTCACCTACCTTTCCATCTTCTACAGCCCACCATTTGACACTCACTTCCTCTTCTTGTTAGAGTCCATTTCCACTTTCCTTGATGACACCTGTATTTTAAAACATGACACCGTATTTTTAGATAATAAGTTCTCTTAAAGATATGTAATTTGGGAGGTGTCTAGGAAGAAGCTTCCCTATCCACATATGACATGTCAAGGCAAACATTTCTGTTTTAATTCTTGGGAACTCTGTATACCGAACATCTGCTAGGGCTGTATTCTATTGCACTGTAGAGTAGATTTAGGTGATTATTCAACTCAGGGCCTGCTGTAAATTGGATGTTCTCTTAGGCTCGAGGAGAACGAAGCTTTTGCCCACACGGAGTTTCTAGTCTGGTGTGAAGGAATCCTGATTTATTAGCTAAGAGAGACCTGTTTTCTCTGGGATGTGTCCTCCTGCAGATACTTGGCTGAAAAAGAATCCCAACAGGAACTTTAAGCTTATGCAATTCATCTCTGTTTGTGAAATTCAAACTCATGGTTGGTAATAATGGAGATGATGACTCCTTCACGTGACCGAATGAAAAACCGGGTTTCATTTGGGGCAACAACTACAGTCAACTGGTAGTGGCTGCCTGGAGTGCTGGGTACAGGGCAAACCTGAGGCTGAGTCCTGATTCGGGGGCAAGGATGCCGTAATAGATTAGTGATGTCTGCCGTGAACAGAACTGGGGCACCACATGCCAGCTGTGCTTTTCCTCTTCTATCCTAGTTAACAGGAGAAAGCCACCACCTTTATAAAAGTCTGGTTTTCTTTGCTTGATGAGATGAACTTTTGCCCCTAGCAGTTGGGGTTATCTTGAGATAGGTGATCGATATTTCAATTGAATTGGAACTCATACTGTTTTTACTTTTTCTGTAAAAAGTAAGACTTCTCCCCCTCCCCTGTTTTACAGTCTTCTCCCACCAGAAACACTCAGTGTTGTCCTATTGAATCAAGCTTTCTGAGAAGGAAAGCGTCCAACCAAGTAACCGTTCATTCCTAAAACATATGCATGTTCTAGGAGAACGCCTCCAGTTGACCACATTTGGACCAAAGGAACAACTTCCTATTGGTGACATTCAGGTGTCGTACTTGAAGGTTCGCAGCAGGACTCTCCTGTGGACATGGTTCAAATGACCATATTCGCTTTGACTGATATTGTTCACCCCATACGGCCCGTCAGAGTTCTCAAGTCTCTTGAAGTTAAAAAAATATTATTTCACTACTTATTTAATGTTTACTACTGTTTAGCCTCAATATGTATCAGATTACTCTCATGAGCAATGTGAATACTGTTCTTTCTTTGTTCTTCCTGTCAAAAGAATCATTCCTTGCTTATGCAAATGCAGGTAACTATTGAGACATAAAATTCAGATTGTGATATACCCTTCCATGTATTCTGTGTAATTCTATATAGCAGTCAGAAGGAATAATGCAAATATAGATATATTGACTTGGAAACCAATCCATGATGTATTATTAAGTAAAATAAAATAATCACAGAACAGTGTACAAAGAAAAATGTAAGTGAACACACACATATATAAAATATATACATAATAAACCTGTATTTAAAACCTAGAAAATACATAATGGAGCCTAGAAAAACTTATATTAAAAAGTTTTACCTCAGAAGAGAGGAGAGAGATTAGGAATGAGGGAAGGGAGTGAATGGGGTCTTTTGATTTTTATTTTACATGCAACTATATTTTTTAGCTTTTTACAGCAAACATGTACTAGTTCTATAATTTAAAGAAAGAATGATTGAAATGAACTGTAAGCAACAAAAGAAATCAGTCTATAAAAGGTTAAGGCCATTGGATCAAATGCAGTTAAGCAGAATGAGAAGAATGGCATTTCCTATTACCCTTGATAACACCCAAATTTCCAGCTGCTCATGACAACCCCCAAGGGTCCTACACTCACACACACACACACACACACACACACACTCACACACACACTCATACACACTCACACACACGTGACATGTGAAGGAGAGCTGTCTTCCTTCAGGGTGAGGAAGGCCTTCCAGCGTATTCTATGTTAGGCGCTCTCCTGTGGTCAGCTGGAGGAAGATAAGATGCCGGAAACCTCATATGGAACTGCTGACTATTTAGAAATTATACCAAGATCTACTTTTTAAAAGCTGTTTCCCAAACCCTAAATGTTTACTCTTGTTTGTGGTTTTCTTGATTTTAGTTTGACAAGAGATAAATGTGAAAAGCGACAGGTCCCACGACGAGGGCCGCTTTGGTTCAGTGCTGCGTTGCTCCTTACAGGGATGGGATCGGAAAAGAGGGACTCGAGCCATTTTTTTTCATGTTGGAGCTAAATCCATTGTCAGCAGAGAGGTGAAACGTTAGTTAGAAGATACTGTGTTCACCCTGCCCTTAACCATATAAAGTGTAGAATGTGCAGAGTTTACGCTTAGATGTAAAGCACAGTGAGAGGGACAAGTGAACAAGGGACTGCACTGAATTTTCACAGTCCAGTTGGGAGGGATGCGATGCCATTTGCTGGGACTGTAGGACAGCCCTACTCGGGGCACTATCGACAGGCTCCCTTCACCAAACTAAATTCCTGCCCGTATTGTAGTAAAATGTATTTATTAGTACATATTACATGTTACGTGCAACATTGGGAGTTTGTTATTGCTGAACTTTAACAATGAAGAAAACAGAGGCTCAGAGAGGTAACTGGGTTTTTCCAGGGTTACTACAGGGAGTGACTAATCTAAGACTGGAACTCAAGGCTCCAGAATCAGTTCTCTCCAGCTCTCCTAATATGGAGTTTCTTTTGGTTCAGGGCTCATCCCAGACAACTTTGTTAAAATACAGTGTACTATTGGAGTTGGACTAAGGAAAGCGACCAAGAGATTGATGACTTCCAGCTAATGTGTTGTCTTTCTTAGTGGCATTCGTGGGGCTCTTTAGCACTGAAGTCTTAATGAAGCAGAACAGGGGTGGGAGGCAGCAGAGTAAAGAGGTGGGGTTGAGGGTGTCTGGGAGGGAGCCCAGTGTGGGAACTTGCATCCCCAAGCAAGGGACACCAAAGAAAAGTAGGAGGTAAAGGCCATCATCAGCTGTACCTCTTCCTACGGGCTTCCAGCTCTTGTCCTGCTAGTATCAATTAAACCTGGAATAAATACACCACGGAAGGAAGTTTTAAATGCCCTGTCCATGCAGACACTGAAGGGTCACTTTCTCTTCAAATCGGTTAACTTAAGGGGAGACCCCTGCCTAATGAGATGAGTAACATCTTACGTTTATCTAACAACTTTATCATTTTATGATTTTTTTAGAACCTTCACCTTACTC
>PVKM010050663.1:0-10670 GCA_004027735.1 Carollia perspicillata
TGGGTAAGAACTTTTGATGTATGAGCTTTGGAAATGCTGCTCCAATGAATAGGACCTTCGCAGATAGAACAAAAGAGGAGTGGGAAAGAAGGTTCGCTTTCAGTCATTAATCAAAAGGAAAGTGTCTAAACATTAGGTATGTAGAGACCCTTCCTCTTATGATTAATTGGAACAATGGAAGTATTGGAATAATGGAGAGGGACTGGAGCCTGGAGTTGGAGCTGACACTGAGGATTGTCTGTCCAGCCTCGGACGCCAACTGTGGCAGGTCAGGATCCAGTGGTCCCTGGCAGTCTAGGCGAATGCTTACCCACAGAGGCAGCTAAGACAGAGTGACAGGACATGGGGCCTTCTAACAGGTGGGTAAGCCACAGCATGAGGCCACATGTAGTAGACAGTGCATGTTAGGTTAGGCTCAGGTTCAGGACCAAAACTTAGTGTGTGGCCAAAGGAACTGACAAAAGTGGTGACTCTGTCTGACCCCAGCTGACCCCTCAGAGGAGTGAGGTATTGTGCAGATTGCAAATTGGACCCAAATGGAAGCCTAGTTGAAAGAATAAGTGTAAAAACTGGAGGTGAGGGTAAGGAATGCAGCTTAGATGCTTGGACAGCCCTACTAATCACAACGCACTACTGCTAAAGCCCACAGCGTTAGTTGGGACGGGCTCACATGCTGAAAAAGAGACTGCTGTGCAGAAAATGTGAATAATGATCCTATCTGTACTGTGTTAGAAACATATACCAAGATCTCTAGCAACAATACCAATTGAGAGAGAACTTTTCACTCAAAAGGGGGTACAGTTTTCTCACCCAATTTGCTCTTGGGGAGATTTAAATTTTCCAAAGTTTTCTTGCATTCTCACTCCTACAGTAGTGAATAAGTGTTTTGTTAAATTACAATGAGTGCTTAACATTACCAAATCTTAAACTGGTAAGATGAAGTGATTTCTGGTTTGATGATGAATTTGGAACAGAGCTGGCTTTAGTTATCCCAGCACTTTCAGTCTTTAGATGGTGTGGAGTTCCCTGGGCCGGGCCACCGTAGCTTGCTAACCAGAATTCTCCTTATAGAGGATGGTGTTCCTGCATCATTTACAAGTGCCAAGTCTGTCTTCAGTAGAAAGGCCCTGGTGAAGATGCAGCTTTTGAAGGATGTTGTGGGAAATGACACATACAGAATAAACAATAAATATGATGAAGCCTACTCCCCTCTCCCCACGGAAGAAGTCATGCAACGGTCGGAGTTTGTTATTGGACAGGAGGTGGAGTACGACGTACTGGTCAACAACTGTGAGCATTTTGTGACTTTGCTTCGCTATGGAGAAGGAGTTTCAGAGCAGGTGAGTTTTCTTTAAGAGATATATAAGGAGTTCCTTACATTGGGAAAAGAATATTGACTGTGAGAAGATTCTCAGGCCTCAGACAAAATGACAAAAATAAGAAAATAAGAGAACACTGAAAGACAAAGAAGAGAATTGAGTTGTTCAAGGTCATGCAGTAAGTTAATGGCCAAACTGAGAATAGAGCGTTAATACCATAAATTTGGAGCAGAAGGGACTTGAAGCAGAATCAAGACCATAGATTTCTATTAATCTGTTGTCTTCTGTCCTTCATTTTTTTCCCTCATTATCCCACCATACATCAATCTTAAATCAGTAACCTTATATACTGAAAATATGTGCTGAAAAGATTGTTGGCCTTTTTGAGTGGGAGTTCATTTGCCGAAAACAGAAAGTAATTCTAATACTCTTTTTCTTTAGCTGACAGAAGCCACCTGATGACATATCTCGACGGCTTTGTGAATGTTTTCTATCAACTTACAGTGCTAGTTTCAAAGAAGTTTTGTGCTTTTCAATTGATTCATTGAGATTTTTTATTATTTTTTAATGGAGTAATTGATCTTAATTTTAAAGTAGCTTGCAACTTTGTCATTTACCTCCAGTATTTTGTAGTGTGACAGATTTGTGACTAAAAGCACACTGGAGTCAATTGCTCTTTCCCTACCTGTCATCCCACCAATTCAATTCCATCATTAATACTTTAACCTAAAGATTTTTAAAGTGTTATAAGAAAATGAACATGTAAAGGCTTCCAGTATTTTGAAATATTGGATCAGTTATATAAACATCTATTCTAAGGAATGAGGTTAAAATTCTTTTCATGGAAGCTTAGGAAAATGGGAGATGAAACATAATAAAAGGACACATTTGTCTTCACTAGGAAATGATTTTATTAGAAATTAATTTTTACTGCATTAACATAATGAATGTACTACCCACATGGAATAATAAATTCTGGGCCAGAACACAGAGTACACACACACAAATTTCTGCTCACATTTGCTCTGGAAACTAGTGGTATAGCTAGAAATTGAGTCCATTTTTCTCTGTTGTTAAATGGTAAAATTGCACTGCACTCGATGAGCCATTTTTTAAAAATGTTTCTAAATGAGAAGGAATTAGAGTCATCTTCTTGCTCTGACTGTCCCTTGCAGTCCATCATCTTCGCACCTTTCATACCCAGAAGCAAGAGCGATAAAAATTCATCCTGCCTCAGCAGCTAGTGGAAAGGGTCCCTAGCAGGGCCTGACGAAGAGGGTGCGGTGACAGCCCTAAGAGCCCACCTCAGCTTTGGCAGTCGGCGACCTGGGGTAGAGCTCCGTCTTCCCTACTTACCAGCTGGGTGCCTTTGGGCACATTGTTTATCAGTTTCCTAATTTATAAACTGACGTTGTTTTGTAAATTACAGGAGATATTTGAAATCCCTTAGCATTCTGTATTACATATTATCCATCCTCATAAACACTGGATATTATTCTTAATAGCACTATTTTAGGAATTTTATAGATCTCTGTTGGTACGCTTTAATAAAAACCTCTGCTGATCTAACAGGAAATATAGCACTTTAATTATTATTTTTATTAGTGTCAATAATTAATAGTATTGCTACTAGTAATAGCTGGTCATAGATTAGTTTTTTGGGTCCCCTTAAGGCTTAGGGGTCTTGAGCTTAGAACATTTCTCCTGGGAAATGGCTATGGATTTCCCCCAATTAAAAAAGAACTGTGAGTGCATTTTTTAAAAATGAGAAAGGCAGTATTGTGGCTCTCTCTTTTTCTTCTTTGTGCTTTTCTGTATTTAAAAAAAATTAATAGACATTATTTTTAGAGTGGTTTTAGGTTCACAGCAAAATTGAGCTCAAAGTATAGCGCTCCTGTATCTCCCTCCCCACCACACATGCATAGCCTTCCCTACCCTCTACGCCCCTCATCCGTGTGGCATGTTTCTCACCAAAGATCAACAACATCAGTGCGTCATTATCACTTAAAGTTCATAGTGAAAGAAACCAGGATGTGTTAGCCCAAAATATATCACTTGGACATGAAAATTATTTTGAGCTGAAGACATTGAGAAGAAGCAGAGACACAAAAAGCTCTTTGCCTCCTATTTGCCTGAAAGCAAGACATGTATTTTCACTGGTTACCTTCCCCTCTCTACCAGGAGGGACACAATTTAATCACTGGGGACAGCCTGGGGTTAAGGTAAGACGTTTACCAGCTTGGAGAGGGCAGCAGAGGAATAATAACAAACTTGACTGACTAGGCTCTGTCTGCCATCAGTTTCCCATATACTTACTTTCCTACAGTTTGCTGTCCTTGGAAGCCTAAAACCACTTTCCTTTGTCTTATCATTTCCCTACAACTACCTGCTCTTTGTTGAAAATGCTGCATAAGCCTGAATTCTAAGCCACATCTTTAAGTTACTCTTCCCTGAGATGTGTATGTTAATAAACTTCTGTACTTTTTTTCTTATTAACTTGTCTTTTATTACAGAGGCTCATGTGAGAACCTAAGGTGGGTAGAGAAAATATTTTTTCTCCCATAAAATAATTTACATTAGGGTTCACTTTTTCTGTTGTACATTCTGTGCCGTTTGGCAAATGTGTCATTACAGTATCATACAGAGTTGTTTTCACTGTCCTAAAAATCCTCTGTGCTCTGGGCCAATTCACCCCTTCTTCCCCTTAAACTTCTGGTAACCACTGATCTGTTTACTGTTGCCATAGTTTTACCTTTTCCAGAATGTCATATAGTTTTCCAGAAGGTCATTTCTTATACTAAGAAATATGCATTTTAAAGTCCTTCATATCTTTCCATGGCCTGCTAGTGCATTTCTTTTTATCACTGAGTAATAGTCCATTGTCTGGATGTACATTCACCTGCTGACGAATGTTTTGGTTGCTTCCAAGTTTTGGCAATGATAGATAAATATGCTATAAAAATTTGTGCAGGGTTTTGTGAGAATGAAAGTTTTCAGCTCCTCTGGGTAAATACTAAGGAGTGCGGTTGCTGGATTGTCTAGTATGAGTATGTTTAGTTGTATAGGAAACCACCAAATTGCCTTCCAAACTGGCTGCCCCATTTTGCATTCCCGTCATCAGTGAAAGAGAGCTCCCATTGCTCTACATTCTCACCAGCCTTTGGTGTTGTCAGTGTTTTGGAATTTAGCCATTCTAATAAATAGGTGCATGTTGGTTTCTCGCCTTAATTTGCAATTGCCCAAATACCTGTGGTGTTGGGCTTCTTTTCATACGCTTATCTGCCATCTGCATATCACATTCAGTGATGTGTCATTTGAGATCTTTTGCCCATTTTTAATTGGGTTGCTTGCTTGTTTTCTTATTGTTGAGTTTTAAGAGTTCTTTGCATATTTTGGATAGCAATCTTTATTGGATTTGTCTTTTGCAAGTATTTTCTCCTGGCCTGTGGCTTGTCTTTTCTACATACATATTTTTAATTTTCTACAATCAACATTTCTCACTATTATGCCTGAACAAGTTATTAAAATGTGTCTCTCTTCATGGAAGATGGCAGGACCCTTGAGTAAGCCCGGACCAGGTGACACACAGCACACTCAGACTGTGCCGCACGGGCTCAGTCTGAGCCCGAGAGTCTCCGTGGGGCGAGGGGGAGAGCGGGGAGAGGCTGTTTCGTTGCGCATGTATAGATCCTCAGAGCGAAGCCTTTATTGTGTCCCACAGCCATTTGGATTTGGTGATTTTTATAATCCTAAATCATATTATAAGCCACAAAGGAAAAGCTTTGTTCACGCGATTCACCGAGAACAGCCTTGGATGTTACAATCTTGCAGGTCAGATCCCATTACGTATGACTCCAAGGGATTGTTCAAACTATGTGGAGTTTTACCATCCAGAATGCAACTTGAAATAAGTGTTTGGGATTTGAGAAAATGTACGCACTGCCAGAAGTGGCTTTATTATTACTGTATCTGGACTGGGCACTCTTTGGTTTAGGATCAGGTTGCCTGTCTCATTCCCCAGCCTCTCAGGCTTATGGCGTTTCTCTCACATTTTGTGTTTCTAAATGGCTGAAAAATACCCAGTGTATTGTATTAAGTCTGCACCTAGCTGGGTGCCACCCCTACCCCCTCCACCCACCCACAGGACCCTGAGTTTTTCCAGGACTGGAGCCTGCCGCCATTTGGCACCTCTGTTTGAAGACACCAGCTGCCCTTCCTGTTTGTCATTGACTGCCACACTTCCCTCTGTCACGCCTTTCGGGGCAGCTCAGCATCTGCCTGAAGTTGCGTGAAGGTCGGGCCTGACTTACAATCTTTGATATCCGTGTGATTATCGATTCTGCCTGTCTTTGGAATTGTGTCCTGTGTCTGTGTCTCATGTCTGCCTGCGTCTCTTCGCACCCCATGTGCTATGCCGGTAGCTCTATGCTGTGGTGAATTCTGACTCTCCTGGGAAATAACTTAGTGATCAATTAAACATTACAAGTACAATAACCAACCAACGAAACAAGTAAATAAAATTACAATTGTACACTAAAATAGGAACTGTCAGTTGTTCCCCGGTGCCACTCTCCCTGGCAAGTGGGGGAGGTGGCAGAGCAGGGAGTTCCAGTCCCAGGCCTTGTCCCTGCAGACCACACAGGGCAGTGGCCTGAGGTGAACACTCTTGTCATTGCCCTCCTTTCCTGGCCATGGCTCCTTCTGCCTGCTCCCAGCAGGGAAGCTTCAGCTAGGGAGGCGGCCTGCAGCAGCGATGTGGGGGTGGCCGGCTCGGTGGGGGAGGCCTGGGGGTTAGACAGAGGGCATGCCCAGGTGCGGGCCGGCCAGGTTTTCCAGCACTGGGGCCAGTCTCCAGGGTCATTTGTGGAAAATGTTTTGCTCTGTTTGAGAGCCTGATTCTCAAATTCCAGAGAACAACTGTTGTTTTCAGAACACCTGATACTGAAGTATCAGGTCATAAAATTACACTCCAGCCCACGAAGATGGAGGCAATATTAGTCGAGTACCGTGAAAATCATGAATATTCATTAGCTCTCTCATCATGATGATAATTAATACCCTTAAAGCTATAAATGTCTGAACTCTTTTATGGACAATTGAGCTTGAGAGTGGTTTATATTCGTTTGTCTACATGAGAAATTAATTTTTGACACGATAATTAACATCAGTATTGACTTCTTTTCAAGTTTCTCAGGATTCAGATTGTATCTACCCAGTAAGAGCTTGCAGGTGTTTAGCTCAGATCATATCCCTGAATTATTTGCTAACAGACATTCTTGTGTTGGGGAAAATACACACACACACACACACACACACACACACACACACACACAGAGCATTCACCCTGGTATAGATGCAACCAAATCTGTGTGTGGGGAGCAGGTATCAGGGTGTAGAGGGTGAAAACGTGGTTCAAGACTCAATCAATAGCTAAACATTCTGGCCTCACAGCCTTGGGCAAATCACTAACTCTTCAGTTTTCACAAAACAGGAGAAATACTGCCTGGCAGGCATACTGTGATAATTGGTAGGGACTGTGATAGTGCATTTATTAAGGGTCAAAGACTATAAAAACATGAGGAATGTGTATATGCATACATATATATATATATGCCCGTGTGTATTTATCTTTATCTTTGTCACCATTATAAAAATTATACATTTATTTCATCTTCTTGCAAAATTTAAATTTTACATTGAATTTTAAATGTATTTGTTGTTCAGTGAGAGGGGTCCTCAGTTTAAGGAACAACCTAAATCGTGGGTTTAGAAGACTGAGATGCCTTTAGAATGAAACGTGTTTCTTGCTTGCTTGTTTCTTTACAGGCCAACAGAGCAATAAGCACCATTGGGTTTGTGACAGCTGCCGCCAGTGCCTTCTCATTCCTGGGCTTGTTCTCAAAGAGACAAAAAGTGAAATACTGTTAACAATTCACTGAAGAGCTATGGGAACTGAAGGCATTTGTGAGGAGAGGAAAAGGAAAGCCTGGGAGGAATGCTTATTTTCAATGTATCATTATTGTTTCAAACCCCACGGATGGATGGCAAGTTCTTTAATAAATTGCTTAGTGATATTGTCTCATCACTGAGCCAAGGAAGTTTTGCTCCCTGCCAGCGTAGATTTTCTGTGGCAGCCTGAACAAAAAGCAGTTGCCTTTAGAGTGAGCCAGCAGAGGATCTCAACAAAATCACATTACATTGTCTTCTACTATAAATACTATTTTCCTTTTCCCTGAGGGTGGCTATTTTGTATTTGCCAGAGGGAGGAAGAGCAGATTATATGTGATTTTGAAAAAAAAAAAGGTAAGAGCTCCAAATGGTTAGGGTTGACATCTAAATTCATACACCTGGTCAGAAAAGAGATTGGGAAATTGGGCCTTTGGTCAGGCAGTTTGAAGAAGTTTGCTTAAGAAGCCGTCTGAGGGTGGACACCCATCCCCTTGCTCCCGTGCCCGCGGGCAGTGGGGAGGGCTGGCGGGGAAGGGGCTCTTGGCTCCCGAGTTTCAGATCCAGTGGTTTTCTCAGAAACTACTCACTGATCAGAAAAGTCCCTGACAAGCAAGAACGGGCTGTTACTTTTACCCACATTGTTGCCTTCGGCTTTTGAAGTGTTTCAAAGGTTTTAACCTTAGAAAGAGATCATTAAAGTAGGTTTCAGGTGCCATTTTTAGAAAATCATGTCCTATGTTACTTTTTAAGGCTTTTACTGGAAGTCAAGGAGAGTTGTGACTTTTTCTTGCATTTTATTGGTTATGTGTTGAATGAAACCAACTGCTTTTTAGTACCGTTCCAGTGGAATTGTTGTCAACAGCAAGTGGGGAAAAATGATTGCAGTCTCTACACCCTAAGATTTCATCAGACATTATAACACTCTAGCAGCCAGTGACGGGCTTCCTGTGACATCATTAAAAGCATAAGCATTACATAAAAGAATTATTCAGGTAAATATTGAGGGGGGTGTGCAATGGAGGAACTGGGAATATGGTAGATAAGTGACTAAACAGGAGACTCAGTGAAAGATGTGGACCTATTAAACTGATTCAGATTTCACCCCAGGGCCAAACATACTCCACAATGTAATTGCAGGGTTAAGAATAAGGGTAACAGAAGGGACCACGTACTGCAGTCGGCGTCAGGAGAGACCTTATCTCTCTTTCCTCCTGGTTCCCTGACTTATCGCTTCTCTTTCTCGTGGGGCCAACTCTGCCTCCAGATAACCCCGAACTCTTCCTCCCCTGGGCCTCCGGCGAGGTATGGGTGTCTCCTATCAGACACTGACCCAATAATGCCCCGTCATTCTTATTCTAGGTTTAGTTTCCTGTTTCTTCTATGTCCCGCTCTCCAGCAATAGTTTGAAAAGAAAATGAGCACTTTGCTAACATTGTCAAATTAGGGTGAGATTGGTGGCAGTGTAAGGTGTTACCTTTCCCAAGGTGTGTGCCCCTTTTATAAAGGTGACTGCAGAGGAATCACAGCATCGATGCATGGGGGAGCGGGCAGGTTTGAGGTCAGACCTCTGAGAATCCTCAAGTGAAGTGTTTCTAAAGAACTCTGGACTTCTCCACTCCAGACAACAGTCCTCACTGTGCTAGACAATGGCACAATGCACTTTTAAGTTAAACTCATGGATTAATTTTTCACATACTGTCCAAGACTCCAGTAACTTTCACCCTTAAAGGTAAGCCCACAAAGCTAGTCACCAGTATTCCCCTAAAAGTGGCCACTCTTGTTGACGGGCAACTCAGGGTGCAAAGTCTGCTTTTCCCAGAGGTGATCATTGGTGTGTGGCCTCATTGTGCTTCCCTCGGGCCTTTTTCCAAGACGAGGAAGCCTTCCTCTGAGCATATTTTTAGCAAAATTAGTATAGAGTTCGACTTTATCAGTTCCACCTCCACAAAGATGTGTGGAATAAAGATTTTCAGTTATCAGATACCAAACAGGTTGTTGGGAAAATTGGGGCAAAAGAAAAAGGTGTACATTTATTAAATCAGGATTTTTAAAAACATTGCTATGCTATCCAAATGCCATAGTGTATCAATGGACTCTTCTTGCTTTAAAGGTCAAATTACTAAATACAGACATGACATATTGCTCACAGAACCAGCATTACCATATTTATATGCTGACATAACATGACTTAACCATAAGCCAAGTGTCTTTTTACCTTTTCATCCCTTATTAGTAGCTACTGAATTAGACACATTTTGAAAATTATCATTCTCTAAGAACTGTGCACCAAAGGTTAAAAGCAAATAAAATATTAATAGAGAGGGTTTTTTAAATAGAAATTTGCATTTGTGCTGCTGGTTTGTGTAATGAAGTGCATTACTGAATCCATACACCAGTGTCAGGCACATAACAGACACTCACGGAATGGGACTGGTTACCTAATTGCCTATGAACTGCTGAAGATCTGTTAAATTAGCAAAATTAGATTCATCATTACAAGTAAAGCCTAGTAGATAATATAAAAATGTTCACTAGGAATAAATGCCCTGTCACGGTCACAATGGGATTGATGTATATGAAAGGTTATAGTGTCCACAATATACTTAGAAGGGTGTACCCTCTCTTATGGTTGTTAATGTACATCTAATAATTGATTTAGATAATGAAAAGATAGAATGAGACTTAAGATTGTTTAGTAGCCTAATAATTGTCATACTTTAGATACAGATATTATGGGTCCCACGCCTATGATTGTTTTTTAAGGTAAGCGAGGCAGAGTGTGGGCCAACTTCTAGAATAAAACAAACCAACCAACCAACTTCAGTATTTCACCTGTCAGTAATAAAGAGTAAATAAAGGTGCTGTACTTCTTTAAGTTAGAAGTACAGTTCAATAGTTTAGTTTATTGCCTTTGCGACCTACTCTGAACCGAGCCCATTGGCCCCAAAACAACAAATTCTGGGAGCTGCCATCTTCGGTGGAGTTTGCGTAGATGCTCGCTGCGGTGCCCAAGCCCCGTTGCGTGCGGCCAACAGAAGCCTCCATCATTCCCCACTCCCACATGGCTCCAGCTCACCACAGGGAGAGCTGGATTTTCCCAAGCCAATGTCAATTCTTGGTTCTTTCTTACAACTGAACAAAGGGAGCCAAAACAAAAAAAAAAAAGAGAAAGGAATTTAGTGACCTTGGAGAAACATATGCATGAATGTTCTTCGCAAGGGAATATAAATTGAGAAAATCTGTGGTATTTACTGAAAAAAGGGTGTTTTTTCCAAATTCTTTTATTCCTGTGGGTGAAAATAAAAAATATACCTGTGAAACTTTCAACACCAGAATTCTTCTTCAATTTTCCTTTTATTGCTGTTCGTACTATTAGTTTCACTGCTGTGACAAGGTGTACAT
>PVKM010050664.1:0-10662 GCA_004027735.1 Carollia perspicillata
TTCACTACTCAGAATAATGAAAGAGGTCATATAAATTTCTGGGGATTTCCTAATAATTTCCAATACCCCAGGGACAGAAACTGTCAAGTATTCAATTAGCAGTGTCCAAGGACACCAAGGAAAGAAGAGCCTGCTACGCTCTCAGGATTCTCTACGCTTAATTGGACCATGCTCCAGAGCTTAATGCAGTGAATAGGTAGCTAATATCCCAACTTGCCTATCACATATCTATAATGAATGCATTTTGCTATAAGTCGTCATTTGGGACTGCCCTTTTAACTCCTGACTGTTTTCCAGACACTTGGCAGCTGCGTGTGTGATATATACCCATGTATCCACCTAGTCACTCCAAGCTTTCCAGTATGCTGAGCCCCAAGAGAGCTTTTCTTCCAAAGCCCACTGTGAAATAAACATGGCCACATCATGCAGCAGGCCAGTCTCAGTCAACAGATAACATGAAAGGAGAGAATGAGCAACTTCTCATTTCTCCTATTCAGGAGTTCCTCTGGGTTAGAGAAATGATCCCTGGGGCAAGATCCTATCAAAGGCCAAGTTTCCAAGCCACAGGGGTACCATTCAACGCTCCGGAGCAAGAACCTGCTAAAATGCACCCTGGTACCCTTAAGAAATGAAGGTACCTGCAAAAAAAATGTTTACTTATACTTGGGGAACAGGTTACTCGTGCATGGAATCCAGTTCCAAGGTCAATGTATTGTCTCAAGAATCCATGAAATTGTTTCTGTGCTCAAAGGAAAAAGGAGAAACAAGGGAACAATTTTGGCTACAATGTATACTATCCCTTATGGCAATGCAGAGCTTTTCTCTTTCAGGACTCTAGGAATAGTTTTTGTCCTGAGACAATTTTGGCTAATGGACTGTGAACAGACTTTCTGGGAGTTGATCTTCAGTTTACTGTGGACTGGCAGACCAATCTGCAGCTAGCTACCCCTTTATATTTTCAATTTCCTTCTCTGGGAAATGGGGATAACTATATTTGTTTCTCCACCTCACGGTGACCTGTGTAATTAAGTAATTAATGTGTGTAAAGTCATTGAAACCAGAAAGAACCCTATAAATGCTAAGGAGTGTTATTATAACAAATCTCAATGGCTTGTCTGGTTAATTTCCTGCCAGGCCAGACAAAAGGAGAAATTGGACTAGATTTGCAGGGTGGGTATAGGAGACCTTTCTGCATGGCGTGGGCCCAGCTCCCACTTGGAGATGCACAGGACCCAGGCCCACGGATAGGTTCTCCCGTGGGGAATCAGGCCTGCATTATACCTAGACTGCTATGAGTCTTGCTTTTGCTAAAACTCCCTCACCCTGAATTGAGATAGCAAGTGCTTACTGTAACTTCCTAAAATCCATGCTAAAGCTCCCCAGTATGGAGTGGATCCAGTTTAACCACTTTCCCTTTGCATTTGCAGATAATCCTTCTTCTGTGATGTGATTAGTGGCATCATCTCCTTTGTTTTCTGTAAAAGGTAACCACCTAAAGGGAACCTGGGCATGGTAAATGGGGACCATCCTCAATGTAATGTGCCCAGAAAAGAAAAGAAAGCCGGCCACGGCAAGGGCCGAGGCTTTGTCTCCTCTTGAGAGAAAAGCCATGCTGTCCCTTTCCCTCCACGGGACGCGGTAGTCCATGTGAACCTCTCGTGCCTCATCCGCAATGTGGCGACCCCACGAGGCAGGGTCCACATCAGGTGAGTATGGCAGTGTTTTGAGTTGGGCGCACCACGATTACTTGCCATTATTGACAGCAACTTCGAAGTTGGTTCCCCCACCCTCAAGACACAAGGGTTTAAGTTAAATGACATCCTTTTAAACTTTGACTATGGGAAAGATCCACTATTATTTCCTAATGCCAAATTTTATTTGATACCATCCTCTATTTTATAGTCAGTAGAAATTTATTCAGTACCCACATACTGAGAATGTGTAATGAGAGAGACCCAAACTTTTGCTTTGTTAAACCAACTTCTTTGTTCAATTTGTTACTTGTGTGGGCTCTGGAGAGGCGAGCTACAGAATGCAAGGGCAGCAGGGTGTATTATCACTGAAACAGGCCCTCCAAGAATGAACTTCCTCAAATAAAACCACAATCATGCTATTCCCATTTAAAACACAGTATTCAGGATAAAGGATAAACCCTAATATGCTTTAAACAGACTTCATAATCTGGCTCCTGATTAGCATCCAGTACCACCTTTACCTTCTCTCCCCTCACACCCCGCAGTCAGGTGGTCCTTGCCGCGCAGTCCCAGTTCACAAGGCCACTGAGCCCATCCCCTTCACCTCCAGGCCTCCTTCCTTAGCACACGCTGACCTTCGGCAAGAGGAGCATTTCCTCCTGTGTCCCCTCCTCCTCCATTCCACTCCCTGCTCCTTCCCCTGGGCCTAGCTTCTAGCTCGCTCTCAGCACTTCAGATTTCGGTTAGAGCCACATGCTTCTGGAACCTTCCCTGATGTCTCAGGTCAGTCTTTTGTGACTGTTATCAACTTGAATTTCTCCTACCTTATACTTTTACACAATAATGGATTTCTAGTTTTCATGCAGTACTATTATAACAAAAATACCAACCTCAAGTGATATAAAAGTCTCAGTGTACTTTTAATTATAACTTTAAATTGAGTTTTTGTATAATCCACTTCATTCCTGAAGATGGGAAACACATTTATTGGCATGTTTGATTATAGTATCCAGATTATAGTATAGTATCCAGTATAGTATAAGGAACATTTTTCAAAAATTTTAACATAAGCTGGTCAGTTTCCATTTTCTCTGTAAATCCATTTTGACGTTGATCTAGACTCATTCTGTGACGACAGTATCTGACTGCATATCAGAACCACTCTGCACTTCGTGTCACTCTGCAGCTCTGCTCCAGTGGTTTCATCGGTCTGTCAACAACTCATTGGAGCCCACAGATGCCAACTTTGCCGGAAGAGAGAAGAAGCGTACTTAGCCTACTTCCTGGCCTCAGGCAGCATGAAATCTAGTTAGTGAATTCGCTGACATCATGTACTGACTGATTTAAAATATCAAAATAATTATGTAGTGCGTAGGAAATAATGCATTTGTCTCTCAACAAACTTAAGAAAATATGAAACATATTTTTCTTTATTTCTTGACTGCTCCAGGTGCGGCCTGAGAACCAACAACAGCACCAGCACCAACAGGAAGCTTGTTAAAACCCAGACTCTCAAGCCTGGTCCTGGAACTACTGAGTCAAAATCTGCACGTGAACGAAGCCCCCCGGTCATTGGTATGCATGTTACAGTGTCCACAGCACTGTTCTGGTGGGATATTTTTCAAAGTACTCACAGATGACCTGCACTGGATGACCTAGTTAAAGACACAGATTCAGCCAAGGCCTATAACATTGTAACATGTGAACACCCAACCCAGGAATGTGCAGTTAGGTAAAGCCCCCAGGTATGACATAAACTATATAACATCTGAAAACTTTTGTCACACCACCTAGAAATATGGTAGGTTTAAATAATTATGGAATTGCTAATTTTCAATAAATAACATACAAATATGTGTAAACATTAAGTAATGCATTTATAAATTTTGACAAAGATGAAAAGAATCATCTGATGTATGTTGCATTGATCATGAAAGTACAAAAATCCTTAAATTTTCCAAATATTTTAGAATTATATTCCAATACAGTTCAGCTAAATTTGCTAAATGTTTATGTAACACCTGCTGGCAGTAAAGTATTATATTATTGCTACAGTGATTAACTGAATGTATCCTTATGAATTTTCTGTTAGGTATCAGGAGCTGCATTGGGAAAATAGCAATACAGTATGACATAGACTCATTCAACAGTAAAAGCTAGTGAAAGAACATTTTGGTGTCTTCTTAGAATTTTGCTTTTAAGTATCTCACCTCAAAAAATGGAAGAAGAACAGGTGTCTTTTTCATGGGCATCTCCTAAAGAAGATAGTCTATGAATATCTTACCTTATTAGAAGTAAATATCATATTGAATATGCTTTTATATTTCAAGTGCATTGTTCTGAGTATATTAATTAAATGCAATTTTATACTTATGGAGACTAGAATAGAAATATTTTGGCTTTTATTATTACTAATTTTTGCTGCATAAGTGTATCAAGTAGAATATGCTAAGTTATCCCGTAGTAACATTCAACCTGAAAATTTCAATGGTTAAAAACAGCAAAGTTTATTTCTGCTCATATGTGCACCATATTTGACAAAAGAGGTTGGGGCTGATGAAGACGTCATCTCGACCAGGGCTTCCATGATTGGGAAATCCGGGATAAGAAAATATAATGGACAAACATGCCAGCTCACAAGCTTCTGCCTGGAAGAAGCATCACCGCTGCTCTTATTTCATTGGCCCAGACAAGTCACATGGCTGCCCATGCTTGACAGAATGGTGGTGTTTAATACTTTTGCATGAAGGAACACCAAATATTTATATATTCTATCATAGTAAGCAGATAAAACAGTTGCTTAAATAATATTCAAGCCAGTGAGACTTAAGCTCCGGGTTCTAGTGTAATAGTGCGGTCTGGAGTTTAGTGAGGATCAGGGGAAGGGGAGGAAAAGCTAACAGGTCAAGTCTCCAGACAAGGAGTGCAGTTGTTGTCATTTGCTTTTGGTTTGATGACCAGACACAGGGGATACTCACTCGCGAGGGAGTTTATTTTCTTCTCCTTTGCCCGTCACGTCTGTCCTCATTAAAGTGATTGTATTAAGAGTGCTTTATTCCTCTACTTTATGAAGGTTGGGGGGAGTGGGGTAATTTATTTCCCACGGCTCTAATTCTTTCACCAAATAAAGAAAGGTTTTCTATATATTATAAATGAAAGTTACAATGCGTTTGAGGACTATGATTAGAGATGCAAAGGTGATGCTCAAAAATGGGTAAAGTGTATTCCTTGCTTTCAAGTATCTCACCATCTCATGTTATACGAAGATGTGCAAAGGTAGGAAATATGCCATTCTTTCAGACCAGATTGTCTGAATACTAAGGAAGTCAAAGCCAAGGGGAAAAATACATAATAAGACCAGGCTACCTGAGGACTCCAATACCCGGCACAGAATGGACAGATGCGGCCATGGAAGAAAGCCAATCTAGTGGTGGCATGCCCTCGACAAAGGAGGGACTTGAGTCATAGGAACCAGGCAGGGTGATATTGCACGGGCTGGACAGGAAGGGCTGGAAAAGGCAGAATTTAAAAGACATGTTGATGTATGAGGCTAAAGGCAACCAGAAGACGAGTCAGAGACTGTTGACCGTCCATCTTGCTTTCTCTCCCCAGGAAGAGAGAGAACCTGCTTGGGAATTCTCCACTAACAGACAATAAACATCAGGATGCATGAAGTTCATGTAAATGCAAAACCACCACGTAAACAAGACTTTAGAGTTTTCCCTCGGGGTTTTGCCTTCATGACAAGCAGGATGACTACACCCAGTTGCAAAGGCCAGTCACGGCCCTGCAGTTGCAGCGACAGCTGCTGGGAAGCCCTCAGGCTCGTTCTCAGGCCTCTTATGTCACTGGGATTCTCCCTTGGATATCCTGGATGCGTGGAAACCTGTCTCACCTCAGAACCTCTCCTGTTATTACTTATTTTCTCGCCAGTGAAAAATCCCATTCTTGTTTATGTGGCATTATTCGTTCTTATTCTCTAACTATTGGAGGGGGAAGCAAATTCCTATGTTTCCATGATGATGTGTATGTGTCTTTTTCTTCTGAGATCCTTTACCAAAGATAAGAGGCGGTTAGACTTGGTTGGGTTGATGAGATCCTCTGAGACCACAGTGTGCCCATTTGGCTTCCTCTGGTCAGTGAAAGACCACAGAAACCGTGAAGGAAATCCTTATAGGTCAGTAAGAAGACATACTTGTTCTCTCTCTCCAAAGGCTCCTGCCTAAGTGACACTCACAAAGCACCTCCTGTTGATAGATAATATGTGTCCCTAAAAATGGAGCGATGGAGGATAACAATGACAGAGCAAGTTACTTGAGGGGGGGGGGAGAAAAAGACAAAGGGAGGAAAGGAAAAAACTTCGAAGATAGAATGTTATATCAATAGGAAGTGAGTTAATCTGTTGAGAATGAAGGTGTTGTGGCAGCGGTATTCAGACATTACCAAAGTGCCCGAGTGGGATTCTAAAAGCAACATGGGGGCCTATGGTAGGGCGCTCAGGTCTCCTTTCTGAGGTCCTGATAGGACGAACAGCGCTCGGTAAGGAATCAGCAGGGGACAAGTGGGGAGAGTGGTGCTTCCCAGAGATGCACACACTGCTGCTTACAGCCTCACTCAGACGCCAACACGCACACTGGCGAGGCAGCCGTGGGAGGGCCCTGTGATGTCAAATAGTGAGCGTGGGGGGAGGGGCGGCGGGAGGGTTGAAGATGATTACATGCGGGTGAGACCCTAAAGGCACAGTGGGTCATTGGTTGCTGGGTTGTTTCTCCCCTTAACCACACCCAATCATGGACTATGCAAAAAGCTTAAGAAGTGGGGAGGGGGATTAATTTATGCAAGTTAGATGCCATTTTAAAGGAGGCGAAAGCTGATGTCTTGCTGCTCCCCTTATGCCAATTTGAATAGGATCCTGTCACATTACACCCCTTCTAGCGGTCCCCACCCTTCGTAGGTATTCAGGGCCCACGAGAAGAGAGGGTAGACACAGACTATCATAAAACTGTTTTAGAAACCCCAAAGCAGGGACGATAATTGCCAAAAAATTTTTTTCATCTTCAGTTCTGAAATCTGTTTATCTTTCAAGAGAAAAGTAATCCTACAATTTATGATGCATCTGTGACTCATTTACACTTAATTTATCAAAGCCATATTTTTTACATAATTCTCAGATAACAGACAGACTACTGGCCTCTCAGGTAAGCCACTTTAAAAGGTAATTCTTTGAGTGTGAAGAAACCAGACTTTCCCCAAACTTACTAGAATTTGTTCTTGAGTTTGATTCAACTCTGAGTATCTTGGAGCTTGCTGGATTTCGAACATGAAACAACCTGCTCTGCAATCTATCAAACTAAGCTTGAACCGACAAAGTATATTTTCCTTATCAGACACTTATGTCATCGAAGGTTTTAACCAGCTGTGTACTGGGCGATACCTGCCCCCTTCCGATGTCTAATGTGCCGTCTGATCACTCCAGAGCCACAGGGCCAGCAGGGATACAAGTCATCTCTTCTGACACAAACAAAACAGGTTAGCCATCTGAAACAAATGGACTTACAACTAGGTCGTTAAGGAGATGGCCACCCCTCACCTCTTTTCTCTGTCTCTGTCAAAACCAAGGCCAAATAAGTCTGCTCGTGTCCCGTCGTTTCTCCCCTGACCCCTGAGGTAGTTGGTGAGTGAAAAACCTATAAACTTTTCCCAGTGCTGTTTATCTTCTGCCATTCTCCGCCACGCTGCTGCAAGTCATTTAAATAAATGTTTGCTGCTTAAACCCATTTGTTCTGGTGGCAGTGACTAATGCACCTGTTTGGTTTGATTTTATATGTGTTTTATATCACCCGTTGTGCACTTTCAGATTTATTAGATGAGGGCTCTGTCTTTTCATACATAGTCAGTAAGCATTTTATTTATATAATGTGTATGTATATGTACAAACATACATACCTATATACATTTAAAAAGCTATTTCCCTTTGAAAATATAAATAGCTACACTTTTAATGACACAGTTATGTTTGTGTTCTAATGCTTATGTTACACTGTAAGATGAAAGCAAAGCTTTGAGTTTAATAATCAGCCTCATTAATTTAAAAAATTTTAACTCTTTAAAACAGTTCTTTAGGTTTCCTAATAGCTCACTCAGAAACAAATATCTACACTTTTAATAGATGGCTTTGGGTTGGGAGACTTTATAGTGCAAATTTGTAGACAGGATTTTTAATTGATTTTTATCTATTGGCTTTATTAATGCAGAAAGCCTCCTTTTGATTTTAAACAAAGATTATTCTATCCCTTTACTTGCAAAGATTATTTAGTGCCAAGACTAATATAGTCCAAATCCTGGGCCAACCAAAGTTCTTAATAGAATCCTTTTATACTTGATTCATGTCAGATAAATAGATCTGCAGAGAAGATAGCTGCACCGCCGTCTCCACGCCACCTGCTGCCCCGAACTCCATCACCGGGGGTGCAAAGGCTGTTGCTAGTCTTAGCAGATTAAGCCACTAATCTCAAAACTTCTTAGATGATATTTTGTGAAATTGTATACTGGAAATCTACATAATTTTGTTAACTAGTGTCACCCCAATAAATTCAATAAAAAGGGAAAAGGGGGGACCATGAAATTAACATTATAATTATAAGCACTGATAAATTTTTAAAGAGAAAAATATTTTTTTTCTGTTTTCAATACATTAAAACCAATATTTGGTCTTCGGTAATTGACCCCGCATTGAATATGGGGACCAAGGGAACTATGAGCCAAAGAATGTTACCCAGGAACAGTTAAGACCACACACACACACACACACACAAACTGAAAGGCTAAAGTTAAACAAAAGCACTTGATTGAAAGAGTGTGCTTTTCCATAAAGGCCCAGTTGGTTTTGTAGGCCATATGGACTCTGTGGTAATTACTCTACTACTACTGCAGCAGTAGTATAAAGCCACTATAGACAATGTATCAACAAATGGGCATGCTTGTGTTCCAATAAAACTTTATTTTAAAAAAACATTTGGTGGGTCAGTTTGGCCTTTGTGTTGTAGTTTGTCAGTCCCTGGATAGGATTCTCAGATTTCCAAATCTAGGAGAGTTTTTGTAACAAAGTCATGCAACCTAAAAATTCAAATACCTATTAGCTAATAGTTTTTGGCTGACTTTCTTTTTTTAAAAGATTTTATTTATTTATTTTTAGAGAGAGGGGAAGGGAGGGAGAAAGAGAGGGAGAGAAACATCAATGTGTGGTTGCCTCTCACATGGCCTCCAATGGGGACCCAGCCTGCAACCCAGGCATGTGCCCTGACTGGGAATCGAACCAGCGACTCTTTGGTTTCCAGCCCGTGCTCAATCCACAGAGCTACACCAGCCAGGGCATTAAATTAATTTGGCTGACTTTCAAAAGAAGCTATTTAATGGTAGGTACAGTTAATTCAAATAAAAAAAATATCAAACTATGAGTAAAACCAAATAGCAAATGTGTAATAAACACTCATGTGCTTTACATACGGCCTGACCTCATACTATAATCCCCGTAGTGCTAAAAAGGTAATGATCATGAATGAGTTTATAAATTTAAAGAAAAAAGTGCATTACCATGAGATTATGCCTAACTGCTAATGGTAAAAATGACTTAGAAGACACTTTAGATTTTGCATGTGAAGGTCCAGACATACTTTTATAAGGTTTAGGAAGAAAGCAATATGTATAGTTTAAAGCAATGTAAGGCAGTTTTTGTTAGTATTTTTTAAAATAGTGGTACTTAATAAATTATTGTTTTCTCTCCTATGACTATTATTTAATCCATAGTGCCATTGTACTACGATGGCACCTAAAAATTAAGAAAATACAGGATTCCTTTCAACAGGAAATCTGTTCCAACAGAAATGTTGTTAAAGTAGAGTTCAAGCTTAGGAATGTATTCATGCGTGCCCAAGTACTATTTAAAGGAGAGAAAACTGATTCTGGCAGACACGAGCATTTCAGTGCCTAACTTTATAAACATTGTAATGGAAGAATGCTTTTCCAAGCTTGAATAAAATATTCCATAAGAACAGTACTCTCTCCTATCAGTTTTGGTATTCATGTGATTTTTGAGATATTAGGATAACAGGAAAAAAAGATCATGTTTCCATGACTTTCATTAACTACTACTTATCAAAGATCGACTATGATTCTAGCCCAAAAAACATGCTTTATATGAATTAAGTCCTGACAATTAGATGAAATGGGACTAATATCGTCCATGTTACAGATAGAGAAGCCAAGGCTTAGTAAACTGTGCAAGGTTACACAGCTAAGTAAGTGGTGGGCCTTAATGTAAACCTAACACTGATATACCCTAATACTTGTACTGTTAACTACTCTTTGTTCTTGCAAGAAGAAAGAAATAACCACCCGTGGGCAACTATTCTTTGTGATAAGCTCAGCTCTCTTGAGCATGGCTGATGTGAATCCGTTGCTAAGGCTGTAAAGGTAGGAATGCATCTTTAAATACCAGGTATCCCAACACTGTAAATGCCAGAAAAACCCTGACCCAACCAAACTTTTAATTAGGCCATTCATCTACCAGTTAACTACATCATTAGAGTTGTTATTTTTGATAATGTTCCTGAAGCATAAATAAACACAAGGGAAAAGTGAGCACGAGTTCTAGACCCAAATTGCCTGGACGCATATCCCATCATCCCATTTGCCAGTTGTGTGTCTTTGAACTTTGAGGCTGCAATTTATTCATCTGTAAAATGAAGATTCCACTCAGACCTGCCTCATACATACAGTTACAGAGAGGACTGAATGAGATGATCTATGGGAAGCACTTGGTATAGCTCTAAGAACACAGTTAACAAACAACAATTAGCATCTTTTTAAAAAGCCATGAGTCAGTTGATTGGCAGTGTTTGAAAACAATGTTTTTAATGGCTTTCTCTGCCATACAAAGGCCAAAATGATTGCTTTGCCTTGAGTAGCA
>PVKM010050665.1:0-10616 GCA_004027735.1 Carollia perspicillata
GAGGTGGGATTCTGTCCCCAAGCCCGGCTCTGCAGCCTAGTGATAACTTGAGGAACAGAAAGCTGCAAAGCTCAGAGACTGTGGCCATTTGGAAAGATTGTGTTTAGAACTTCCGGGGTGTGCGTTTGTTTTCTCAGTTTCCCACATTCCTCCGGGAACCCCGAGGAACAACATGTTACATGAGCAGATGTCCTCCCTGGCTGTGCCCCACCCCCGGAGGCACTCAGTTCCCGGGCCTCCTTCTCTGATTTCAGCGCTACCCTCTTCCTGCCTTGGTGGCCCTGAACTTTAATGCCTCCTCCCTCAGTGTATTACCTTATTTGGTTCTAGAGCCACAAAGAGGCCTGGAAAAGGATCCAGGCCAGTTTAAAGATTGCTCGTGCAGCTAGGGGCCGAGAAATCTTTTTTCAGTGACTCAGGCTTGCGCTCAGGAAATCACAAACCCGGGGAAACAAGCTTGGCCTCAAAAGCAACTATCAGAAGCAGCTGAAGAGGGCAGAGTGGAGGGGTTAGGATTTCAAATGTTAGATGTGTGCTTAATCCTGCGTTTTAAAATGGATTTGTCTTTATTCAGCTGTCCTTCCTTCTTTCCTGAGTTTCTGCAGTTTGCACATCAACCCGGAAACATTTAGGTAGCTGGTGCCACAGCTCTCATAATTTAGCATGTGCTAAATTACGTAGCCTTTACAACCTTTTACAGCCGATTCAGACTGACTCTCTTCCTCCTTCTCCTCCCTTCCTCTCTTTTAATTCTGAAACTCTCCAAGGGAGATGTTCTTATTATCTCCATTTTATGAAACAACTGAGGCACAAGAGGTGAAGTCACTTGCCCAGGGTCCCAGAGCTCCGAATGACCAGAGCCAGGGTAGCCCCCTGCAGTCAGGATGCTCACTGCACGTCCACACTGCTGCTGAGCCCCCAGGTGTCTGCATCCTCATCACTTGACCTAAGGCATTTCAGCTATGGATCCCTTCCTCTTTCATTTCTATTCTCTCCCTTCCAGTTCTGGAGTTCCCAGCTCTGGCTCCTTTTCTCAGTGCTCTTCACAGTACTTCTTCCTCTACTGCTCGCTGATGCAGGAGCCCTCGGCTTCCCTCCTGGTCTCTTCCTGGCTCCCTGTGTATCTCTGTCCATAAGGGACCTAAGTTCTTCACTTGATCTTTGCTGGAGTGCTTATTCCTTTCCTCCTGAGCCATGTACCCAAATGCACATGCTTCTTTCCTATGCCTCTAGAGCACCTCAAAGTCCGGTTCACTATCTTTCCATCACGGACTCCTCATCTGAGTCTCTCTGCCTCCAGGCCATGCTCCACTACCATGAGTCTCAGGGCCTTCTTCCTTGGCCCTACTTATCTCCTAGTTTTTCCTTTCCAGAAACAAGCTATGTACCTCCACATATAGTCCCTTTTGCTGGGAATGCCCTTGCCTGGATTTTTCAACCTTTTGATCCCAACAGTAAGAAATACACATGACATCACAAACCAGTCCCCACAAGTACGTGACCCAATGATAGGCAGTGTCTAGGCTGTCTCAACTATGCTTGACAACATGATGTTCATGCTCAAGTTACTGTACAGGTGCCAGGTCACACTGTTACTGGACAGGCACTGGCCTGGAGTGGGTCAGCCTCAGGATGGCCTGTAGTGTGTGGGCTTTTGACGTTGGGTAGGAAAGATTTCACAATATGAGTCCAGGTAATTTTGAGAATACGTTTATTAAGGCTAGGGACAGAGGAACAAAGGGAAGACTTCAGGGGAAAGAAGTAACAGCAGAGAACCTAGGCACGGCTGCTTTGGCTCTCTAGAAAAGTTGTAGGAAAGGAGTGAGCCAAGGCGGGGCTGTTAGCTCACCTGGCAGTAAGAGAAAAGAGGGCTCTGGAGACAGAATCAGGGGGAAGCCTGGGTTGAGCTGCCACTGCCCCCTGCAGGTCTCCTGGAGACCTCTAAAGTTTAAGAAGAAATAAAAAGTTCAGGCTTCCGATCAAGATGGAGGTGTAGGTAGACACACTTCACCTCCTTGAACAACCATAAGAAGGATCACAACTAACCTCAGGACAAAAAGTACTCAGAGCTACCAGCAAATTGAACTGTGTGGAAGTTCTACAACCAAGGATTTAAAGAAGCCATATTCATTCAGATGGTTAGGAGGAGGGGAGACAGGGAGCCAGAGCAGGAAGGAAGTGGTGTGGTGGTGGCGAGGCGGCGGTGGTAGCTGGCAGAATGGCTGGTCCCACATTCATATGTGGTAGATAAAAATCAGGAGGGACACCTTAGGAGCAAGTGATCCCAGCCCCACGCCAGACCACACAGCCCAGGGTTCCAGCCCTGGGAAAATAAAGCCTAATGATTTCTGGCTATAAAAACCAGTGGGGGTTGGGGCAGTGGAAGGAACTGCTGATCTCTTGGAAGAGTCCCTTTAAAGGGCCTGCATGGTCCTAGAACATATGCAAACCCACCGACTCTGGAACCACCACCAGGCCAGCAGCTAGAGGGGCACCAGTCACATATGAGAAGGAGAGTGAAACGACTGGAAATGGGGCGAGTGCCCGGCAAGCCTTCAGAAGCCAGGCAGCAGCATTAACCCCTCTCTGACCCCTCTGCCACATTCAGAGCCACAAAGTAATGAGATGCGTTGCCCCACCCTGGGGAATACCTAAAGCTCTGCACCTTACAACTTAATAGGTGCACTATGACAGGGAGTCAGTGCAGCTCTACCTAATGCACAGAAAGAAACATGGGGAGGCTGCCAAATTGAGGAGACAAAGAAATATGGCCCAAATGAAAGAACAGAACAATATCCCCAAAAAACAATGAAATGAAATTGAGATAGCCAACCTATCAGATGCAGAGTTCAAAACACTGGTGGTGAGGACGCTCAGAGAACTCACTGAGTACAGCGAAAGCACAAGGGAAGGAATGAAGGCTAAGTGAAATAAAAAACAATCCACAGGGATCCAACAGTGAAGAGAAGGAAGCAGGGGTTCAAATAAATAAGTTGGAACATAAGGAAGAAATAAACAACTAGAACAGAATGAAGAAGCAAGAACTAAAAAACGAGGAGAAAATAAGAAGACTCTGGAACATCTCCAAAAGTGCCAACATCCAAATCATAGAGATGCCAGAAGAAGAGGATGAGCAAGAACTTAAAAACTTATTTGAAAAAAATAATGAGAGAAAACTTCTCTAATTTGGCGAAGAAAATAGACATACAAGTCCAGGAAGCACAGAGAGTCCCAAACAAGTTGGACCCAAAGAAGAACACACCAAGACACATCATAATTAAAATGGCAAAGGCTAAAGATAAAGAGAGAATCTTAAAAGCAACAAGAGAAAAGGAGACAGTTACCTACAAAGGAGTTCCCCCATAAGACTGTCAGCAGATTTCTCAAAAGAAATTTTGTGGACAAGAAGGGACTGGCAAGAAGTATTCAAAGTGATGAAAAAAAAGGACCTACAACCTAGATGACTCTACCCAGCAAAGCTATTATTTAGAATGGGAGGGCAGATAAAGTGTTTCCCAGACAAGGTAAAGCTAAAGAAGTTCATCAATCATCAAGCTCTTATTATATGAAATGTTAAAGGGACTTATTTAAGAAAAAGGAGAAGGTGAAAACTATGAACATTAAAATGACAACAAACTCACAATTATCAACAACTGAATCTAAAAAACAAAAACAAACTAAGCAAACTAGAACAGGAACAGAACCATAGATATGAAGATCATTCGGGGCGTTATCAGTAGGGAGAGAGAAGGGAGAGAATGGGGGAAAAGGTACAGGGAATAAGAAGCATAAATGGTAGGTACAAAATAGACAGGGGGAGGTTAAGAACAGTATAGGAAATGGAGAAGCCAAAGAACTTACATGCAACCTATGGACATGAACTAAGGGGAGGATTGCTGGAGGGAAGGGTGGTACTGGGCGGAAGAGGGCAAAGGGAAAATAATTGGGACAATTGTAATAGCATAATCAATAAAATATACTTTAAAAAAAGTTCATGCCTGAGAAGGGGCGTGGAGGTGTTGAGCTGCATCCTTGTTCTTAGGTCTTTTTATCTTTTTTTTTCCATGGGTGAGAATCTTAGGGGAGTGCTTCAGCAAAATATTGTTAGCGTTCCAGGTGCAGTTTTAATATGCATCAAAATGAGTGCACAGGGGGTTTTGGAAATATTCTTTGGTCTGTTATACTGTTTTCCTTGTATCTTGGGTCTGCCTGGGTTTTAATGTTTTTTTGTTGTTGTTGTTGTTTTGTTACTTGGTCCCCTGACTTCATTTGTTCTTGGGTTTAGCTGGCACAAATGACATTAATTGGGTCTCTGTTCTCTATCTTCCAGACCAGGGAGATTTAGGTTTGGTTCTTTGGTGAGGGAGGAGAGGTATAAAACCATTTACTCTTAAGTGTCCTTGGTTAGGAGAGATACAGGAAGTTTTTACAATTCACCAGCTGGCTGAAAGTTACTCAAACTGTTCTGCCTTGTTTAATTTTCTTATCTTAGTTTCCCTATTCCACCTGCCCAGGAATTTTCCTAGCTTCCTACTACCCTACCTCAACACCAGTTAAAATTGTAATCCAGTTTGTGTCCACACCCAGAATAATTATTTGAAGTGTTTTGCATAGTTTAGCCTGGATTCTGGCTAATCACCACAGTCATGGGAGGGTGGCAAGAGAAGAGACTGGGGGCTGTGGGTGGTTGGAAGACAGGTGGGGGCGGGATTTCTCAGAGCAGCTGCTATTTACCAATGAACACAGAAGTATTTGAATATTTAACAACTGCCACCTCTGTTCTAAAGCCTTCCAGCTGACCACCAGCCCAGTCTACCTCTCAGCTTCTGTGTCCCCGACTGACTCCACCATATAAACTCACTTTCAGATTCATGGCTTTTCTGTCTCATCCTTGTTTGGAAAGGAGCCCAGGAGGTCACCCCTAACTAAGTCTAATTTCTGCAGGAAAAGCAGTATGCTTAGACAGAAGTCAGTGAAGGGGGCTTTCATGGCAAAGGGATGTGTTGTGTTCCAGGACTGTCGGGCCACAGTGCACGGCTTCCACCCCACACCAGCAGGTGCTGGGCCAGGCAGCACAGCAGCCTGCAGACACTGCTTAACGCATGACTTCGCTGCAAATGAGGGTATTGATGGCGGGGAGATGAAATGTTTCTCAGTAGACTCTGGCCATATTGCTAGGAAGCAGGTGCCCAGTACACACATACTTTGACAAATCTTCAGTGTACCTTGGCTACTGAATCCATTTATTTTAGAAGCAAACTCTCACCAGGTTTCTTGATTGTTGGCTGAAATTGAGATGCTGAACAACTTCCTTAAGCTGTTTCCAGTCTCACAGTCATATCTTTCATATTGCAAAATGGAAAAACAAGAATTATCTATCTTTATCAAAAAGGTGTATTAGGCCCTGGCTGGTGTGGCTTCCTGGATTGAGTGCTGACTTCTGAACCAAAGGTTGCTGGTTCGATTCCCAGTCAAGGCACATGCCTGGGTTGTGGGCCAGGTCCCCAGTAGGGGGTATGGGAGAGGCAACCACACATTGATGTTTCTCTTGCTCTCATTCTCCCTCCCTTCCCCTCTATCTAAAAATAAATAAACAAAATCTTTAAAGAAAAAGGTGTGTGAGGATTACATTCTCAAGAGTATTGGGATCTCCTTTGAATGTCATGGGGACTAACTCCAGTAGACAAGAAATGAAAAAAATTAAACACCTAATCTCCTTTTTTTAAATCCTCACCCAAGGATACGTTTATTGATTTGAGAGAGAGCGAGAGAGACATGGAAGTGAGAAACATCAATTGGTTGCCTCCTACACTCGCTCTGACTGGGGATCAAACCTGCAACCTTTGGGTGTAGGTTCCAACCCAAAGGTTGGACAACGTTCCAACCAACTGAGCATCCAGCCAGGGCTCTCTAATTCCTTTTTAGTGGGAACTACATTTAGGGTAACTACATAATCTCAGTTCATGAGAATGAGAGAAAGCTCTGTTTTACTGAAGAATGTCAGCTGGTCCATGTAAAAATTCAGGGAATCAATGATTCCTCTATATCTTTTATCTTTTTCTGTTTTGAATGGGAATGTCTATAACCGTTAACCTGTGCTAAACCTACCATTGTCTTTTGGGAACAGAAAACGTATTTTCTGGTTTCACAGATCCACAGCTAGAGAAGAATTTTGCCCCAGGATGGAGTACATCCAGAGTCTCACCTGTATCTAATTTAGACGATTTCACTGATGAGAGGTAGATGAGATGTTGGACTTTGAGTAAATACTCCGATGGGTTGAGCCCTCGGGGGATCTTGGAACAGGTTAATATTTTTGACATATGAGATGGACGTGAATCTTTGAAGATCACAGAGTAAGTTGTGGTAGGCAGAATAATGGTCTCTCAAAGATATATACATCCTACTCCTTGGAATCTGTGAAGCTATCTATGAATGTTACATGGCAAAATAGAATTAAGGTAGCAGATGGAATTAAGGCTACTAATTGGGTGACTTTATTTTATTTTATTTTATTTTTATAAAGATTTTATTTATTTATTTTTAGAGAGGGGAAAGGAGAGAGAAAGAGAGGGAGAAACATCAATGCGTGGTTGCCTCTCATGTGGCCCCCACTGGGGACCTGGCCTGAAATCCAGGCTTGTGCCCTGGCTGGGAATCAAACCAGCAACCCTTTGGTTCACACCTCATGCTCAGGCCTTTGAGCTACACCAGCCAGGGCATTAATCGGGTGACTTTAAAATGGAGAGGTTATCCTGGATTATATGGGTGGGCCCGGTCCTTAAAAGTGAAAGAGAGTCATATGACTAGGAAGAATGATCAGAGAGGTATAACACTGTTGCCTTTTAAACAAAAAATTTGTTTTACTTTATTGATTTTGAGAGAGAGAAAGAGAGAAACATCAGTTTGTTGTTCTGTTCATCCACACATTCATTGGTTGCTTCTTGTGCGCGCCCTGACTGGGGATGGAACCGCAACCTTGGTGTATGGAAACAACACTATAACCAACTGAGCTACCTGGCCACGACTTTAATGTTGTTGGCTTATTTTTTTAAAGATTTTATTTATTTTTTTTTAGAGAGGGGAAGGGAGGGATAAAGAGAGGGAGAGAAACATCAGTATGTGGTTGCCCCTCATGCGCCCCCTGCTGGGAATCTGGCCCGCAACCCAGGCATGTGCCCTAATTGGGAATCGAACTGGTGACCCTTTGGTTTGCAGGCCGGCACTCAATCCACTGAGCCACACCAGCCAGGCCTGTTGTTGGCTTTTAAGATGGGCAAAGGGGACTGTGAACCAAGGAATGTGGGCAGCCTCTAGGAGCTGAAAAAAAAGGGTAATGGATTTTCCCCTAGACTTTCCATGTAGGAATGCAGCCCTGCCAACACTTTGGTTCAAACACAGTGGGACTCGTGTTGAACTCCTAACCTGCAGAACTGTGGGTAGTCAGTTTTGTGTTGTTCTAAGCCACTAAATTTGTGGTAATCTGTTACGCAGCAACAGAAAGCAATACAGTACTTTAAAAAAATATGCTATTTGTTGTATGTCAATTATATCTGATCAAAGCTCTTAAAAATAAAAGAAAAGATTGGTGGAGAACTATATACATAAATAATGCCAATTAATACCACAGTGGTTCACTTGTAGTCTCAAATTAGGTGTGGGGTGGATGTAACCATATAATGGGAGAATCAAACTGTCATTCCCCCAGGACTGGTTCAATCTTAGAATCAGTAATGGGTTCTTCTGATGATGTAATATGAATACACAACACTTCTTAGAAACTGTAGTCTAGCCAAAATGTTTAAATTGGGTTTCTCACACCTTTAGATACAATTATTATTTATTTATTTTTAGAGAGGGGGAAGGGAGGGAGAAAAAGAGGGACAGAAACACGATGTGTGAGAGACACATAGATTGGTTGTCTCTTACATGCCCTCAACTGGGGACCTGGCCCACAACACAGGCATGTGCCCTTGATACAGGGTGCTGCCAAGGGGGGGGGCCCAAATAGAGATTTGGGATGGGGTCCAGAACTCAAGGTGTCCAGGAAATATTAGGATGTCCTCACCCCTTCCCCCCACAGGTGTGAGGTGGGGGAAGGGACACAGGGAGCAGAACAGCTTTGCAGCTAACCTCTGGCATGGTCATTTAACATATCTATAACGTTAACTGGTTTCATGGATATGTTAAATAGGTGTGGCCATGCTCTGAGCCAGGGAGAAGGGAGTGACTTCCACCCAAGATGTAACTGGGAGGCAACTCCCCCTGGTTACGGTGCCTGCGTGAGAGCCTGGAGATGATTGGCTCCATGCCATGGGGCCATGCCTGCCCAGACTCACTATGGCAGCCCAGTGAAGCTGGAAGGTTACAGGAACGCTGGCACCTGTAACTAACTGTAGGAGGAGTCGGAAATGGGGCTGCAGAGGAAGATTGGCGTGGGGATTTAAACCCAGACTGGGCAGCCATGCTGGGAGAGAGAACCATGTGGCTGTGGCAGTGCAGAGAGAACCACGTGGCTTTGGCCAGAGTGGGGACCCCCACAGACACGTAAGGGAGAATCACCATGCAGCTTTAGCGGAAAACTGCCACTTGGCTTTGGCAGAGTGCCGGCCTGCCCCGCCCCCTCTCCCCCCACCCCCGAAACTTTGCCCGGAGAGAGGACCACGAGGTTTTGGCAGAGTGGAGACCTCTGCAGCTTTGCAAGAGTGAGGACCACGTGGCTTTGGGGTGCTCCCCTTGGCCACATGGCTTAGGAAGCAGGAGAGACTTTACCTGGAAGAAAAGGGTACAAGGACTTTTGTCAGTGGGCCATGAGAAGGTGCCCCGTGGCTTTGGATTAATTGGAGATCCTGACAGTGACACAGGTGATGGTGTCAGTAGCCTGAATCTCGGACCTCTACTTTTCCTGAGATACGGTACCCCAAATTAAGGCAGAGGGAGAAAGAAGGACTGTGTGCATCTGTGGGCATCCTAAAGGACTTCGATATTTTCATGAAGACATTAGGTTACTACTTTAAGTCCGTGTAGCTTTAAATAAACATTTCCTTTCCTTTTCACAAATCTTTGGCATTGAGAGACATCTTTCCTCCGGCGGCGGACAATGAGAACCTAGTAGGGGATACTTTCGGTAATAGTGTATCATACCCGCCTTGGCCCTGCTCTGTAACACCCTGACTGGGAATCGAACCAACAATCTTTAGGTTCAGAGGCCGGCGCTCAGTCCACTAAGACACACCAGCTAGGGCTAGATATAATTTTTAATTTACAGTAAATCCAGGGAGCAAGAAAAACACTGGCACAGGAAGTAAAAGTAAAATAAAAAAACTGGAATATACTACAAGAGAGTTGTCCTGGTCTTTCTGAAAGTCAAAACAGGATTAGAAGACAGGGCCCTAACAGGCAGCTCAGTGGGCAGTCCTGTGCCACCACTGGGTTCAACAAATCTGCTATAAAAGACATTTTGGGGGAAATTTGACAGTGGTCTGGATATTAGATAAAATGAAAGTTTCCAAGAGTGAAAAGGAACAGCCCTGGCCAGGTGGCTTCGTTGGCATAACACAACCTTGTTTCAATGTGCCAAGGTTAGTTGTTCGATCCCTGGTCAGGGCACATACGGGAGTCCACCGATGAATGCATAACTGAATGGGCAACAAGTTGATGTTCCTGTCTCTCTCTCCCACCGTCTCTCTCTCTTTCTCCCCCTACCCCTTTCTCTCTCAAATCAATGCATGAGTTTTTTTAAAAGAATGAAAAAGAAGAGAATGTTGACTAAAAAAAATTATAAAATAATATGAAGAGCCCTGGGCAGGTTGCTCAGTTGGTTGGAGCATCATACATTACACCAAATACACCAAAAGGTTGTGGGTTCGATTCCCGGTTTCCCAGTCAGGGCACATACCTACCGAGGTTGTGGGTTCGAGCCATGGGCGGGAGGTTGGGGAGAGAAAGAGAGAGAGTTCAGTTTGTTGCTCCACTGATTTATGCATTCCTTGGTTGATTCTTGGATGTGCCCCAGCCAGGGACTGAACCTGCAACCTTGGCCTATTGGGACAACACTCTATATACAACTGAGCTACCTGGCTAAGGCCAGAACTGTTGTAATACTAATTTTTCAGAAGAGGAAATTCTGGCACAGAGAGGTAAATAACTTGCCTAAGTACACACAGCTAAGGATGAAGTGGGAGGACCAGGATTCCTACTCAGGGAGCAGATCCCAAGTCTGGCCTTGGACCACTCTCTCACGGGGCCTGTCTCGTCTGCCTAGTCACGTGGTGCGAAGGGAGTGTCTGCTGATGTATGTCTCTGAGTCTCCAAAGGGGTGATTCAAACAGGAGTTCAGCAGAGCATTGTTAAGGTTATTGGAGTGCTCCAGGTTACAGCAGATTTAGGGAGAAGAAGTTGTATCTTCTGACTCCTGAATTTCATGATGAAGAGCAGTTCTGTGAGAAGAGCATAGATTTCAAAGTCAGATAATTCTGAGTTCAAATACTGGCTCCACGCCAGGGACAGATCCAGGCTTTGTGGGGACGGAAGCTTACGCAATTTTGAAAACTCCCTCTAGGGCACAGGTGGCAAACACAAGGCCCACGGGCCGAATCTGGCCCTCTGCCTTGTTT
>PVKM010050666.1:0-10667 GCA_004027735.1 Carollia perspicillata
GGGCAGTGTTGGGTGAGGACAGGCAGAGGAGGGGTGGACGGGAAGGCGGGCAAGGCCCCTCACTGCAAGTGTGCTAGAGGGTGGTGCCTCCTCCTTATTGTTGCAGAGGAAGGCCTCGTCTTCCAGGTGTTTCCTGGACTTCCTTCTTCCCACAGGAGAGCAACCAGGACCACGGCCACATGACTGCCCATCCTCAGCCTGGAAGCCCCAGGAGCCCCATGCAGGTGAGTAGTGAGCCAGGCGCCCACACGGCAGGGGCAGGGGCCCCACAGAGCGGGGCTGCTTCTCTGGGGCTCCCAGCACAACTCCACCGAGAGCTTCTGCTTCCAGCACGCTCTGTGCTGACGGGGCGTCCCACACCCCAGCAGCCCTCTCCAGCCTGACCCAGGCCCCTTCTTCTGAGGGGAGGTGGGATGACTCTGAGGTCAGGGGTGGGGGCTCTGGAACCAGTGTCCTTATGTTCCACCCTCAGCTCGGTCACTTTGAAAGCCACTGACCCTCCCCTCTCAACCTGGTTTCCTCATCTGTGAAGCGGGGTTGATGATGGAAGTACCTACACCTCAGAAATGAGGGTTAAATGAGCTAATCTGAGGAAAGTACTTAGCTCACAGGAAGGGCTCAATGAGCATTAGCTAATGTGGCACACAGCCGGTAAATCCATTCTCTAAAACGCTAAATGACTTCCCTCCTAAGAGAGACGCAAATGAAGGTGACGAACAGGACACGTGGCTCCCAGATCAGAGAGGCCGAGGGGCAGGCGCCGACCCCGTGCTACGCGCGGAGGGCGCAGGTGGCACCCACGCACACGGGTGTCGGGGGGAGGGTGACGGGCCAGTGGGTGTCACGACGGCACGCTCTCTCTGACTTAGCAATCCTGCTTGGGAACTTAAACTCACACGTGTGTGAGATGACATTCTCTACACGGGTGTCCACGGCAACGTCGTAACAGCCCAAGATGGGAGACAGCCTGCACGTCCGTCCATTACCGCGATTGACTACATTATGGTGCAGCTCCGCCCCAGAGCCCGGCTCTTCGAGGAGTGGGGGGCCCCGGGCTGGGTAGGGGTAGCGTGAAGAGAACACGATGCGCCACCCCCTGTGCTAAGTGTACGTTGTGTTCCGTCGACAACACGTGGGGCCACCCCCGAAAAGATGGGGCAGCTGACGGCAGGGGCTGTTGCTGGGCAGGGCACTGGGTGGCCGGGGGACACGGCTGGCAGGGAGAGCGCCACACCGGACACCCTCGTGCACCCTCTGACGCGGATGCCAAGGGCACGTGCTGCCTAAGCAGAAGAAAGGTGACCGGGGCAAAGCTCGCCACTTGCTCGGCACGGGCGGCGGAGGTCCGCTGCTGCGGCACCAGCCGCTTTCCCCGTGCACCCAGGAGCAAGGCAGGTCGGAGGAGGCGGCTCCCGTCACCTCTGCTGCTGGGCGAGCTAATCTAACCAGGGAGCCTTTGCCTGCGGGAAAGCCAGTCCCGTCTCCCTGTTGGCACTAAATTGACGCTGTTGGTAATGGCGGAAGGTGCCCCCTGGGCACTGGTGGCACCGTGGAGGTGACTAAAGGGTGTCTTCAAGCTTCCCTGACCACGTGTTTCCCCCACGTGAAGAAGGATGCAGCCTGCATGCGAATCTCTCTAAATTAGACATGCCCGTCTTGTCGCTGCCGAGTTCAGCCGAGCCGACCACCACAGTCGGAGCCGCAAGCTGCGAAGGAGAAGGAAAATGGAGTCCTCGCTTCCCTCGTGCACAATTCTGGCTAGCACGGCTCAGAGGCTCTCTCGACCTCGTGCTTGGACGGGAAGGGCATACTGCCCCGCTGGCATGCAATGCCCGGGCACCACTGCGCTATGGACACGAGGACGGACACAAAGGGGCTCTGCGTGAAGCAGGGAGCTTGGGAACCCGAGAGTGGCAGACGCAGAAGTCAAGTTCAGAACCACAAGGTGAGGGCCGTCCAACTGGAAGCCTGAGAAGCCCTCCCTGAGGCCCGAGTCTCAGTAGGCCGCAAGGGGTGGGGCTACCTCCCAGGAGCCCACGTCTCCTGATTCTGAATAAAAGCATCTCTTAGCCCGGTGGGGAGGGCTGTTAAAGTTAGAAAGCAGAGTTAGACATTTCTCCTCTTCCTGTCTCCTTGGCTCCCACGCCCCTGGAACAGTAACCCCTTCTGAACCTAAGGGATTACACCTCAGGTTCCCCCGCAGTGTCCCATCATAAAGCAATGGAAAGAGGACCGACTCCTCATCTGTAAAGTGAAGGTGTGAGTTCAAACTTGTGTTTAGCACAGGGCCCTGTGGGTCAAGCAAAACCTTAGGAGACACCCCACTACACGGAGCAGGGCGAAACAGGGTGCCCGCGGTTCGTGTGCTCTGGAGCCCTCCCCCCTCCCCACCCTGCCCCCCAGGCTGGCTGCCGGTGCACTTGGGGGAAGCCTGGGGCTGCAGCAGTGCCCACCGGGACAGCTGGGCAGAACCCTGGACCAACGCAACGAGCAGGTGACAGCAGTCGCCTCCGAGGACAGGGAGGCCTAGGGGGTGGGACATCTGAGGGGAGACTCCTTGCTGTATACCTTTTTGTTAAATTTTGAACTTCTGTACCAGGCGGAAGCATTACCTGGTTAAAGGCGAATAACATTTAAAATGAAAATATAAGTTCGAGGACTGATGATCTCTACAGTAGCAACCCTAGTTCGAAAAGCCTGATGCCATAGGCCCCACCCAGACGTGCTTTATTCCGAGCGAATTCATTAAACCGCCTGCCCACAGCCAGCCCGGCGCGGTGGAGAGCAGAGCCCGGCCCGCGGAGGTGGGCAGACCTTGCTTCCCATGCGGGCTCTGCCGCTGATTGGCTCCGGGACCCCGCACAAGTCCCTTACCCTCCGAGACCTCAGTCTCGGCTTCAGTAAACTGGGGATAACGGCGCCAGCAGGGCTGTTGTGCAGGTTAGAAGGAACGGAGGGAAAGTGAGTCGCGTATGGCAGCTGTTCAATACACAGCAGCTATTACACTTACAGGAAAGTGAAGTAAAAAAAATAACTAAATCCAAACTGCGACCGCACGGCAATTCGGGTTCTGTAATGGGCCCTGTAACACACTCCCGCCACGTTCCCGCTGGAAGGCTTGCCTCGTGGCGCTGACGGCGCGCCGTCCGCCTTCCCACCAGGCTCGGCACAGCTCCAGGAGGGCAGGGTCTGCCCGAGTCACTGTTCTGTCAGTGGCCCCGTGCTGGGCACGCAGCTGTCATCTTATTCAGAGTCCCTCGGGGGTCAATGAGAAGCGAGAGCGGCCGGTATCGGCCTTGGGCTCAGCACAGGGTGTGTGGCGCCCCCCATGGCCTATTTGCGGACCCTGGGCCCAGAGTTTCCCTGTGAGGGAAGGCAGCTTTTCTGGACCAGTGGTCCTTCCGCCTCCTCACTCCTGAGGACTCTGCTCTTGATGGATCAGATGTGCTAAAGGACCATGGGCTTCTGCGAAGGAGACCAGCTGCCTCAAAACCCGTGTAAAACAGGTGAAATTGCGATTCTTCTGAAGCCACAGATGCGCGTGGGAAGGCAAAGAACTCGCCATTTATAATGCACCCACTGTGTGCTCATCCGTGTATGCTTAAACGAGTCCTCACACCTTCTTAAGCGCCAAGTGGCTACTATCACCCCCACTCTGCAGACAAAAGAAGTGAGATTCAGGAAGGTGGCATCGCTTACCCAAACTGCCAGGGCTGGTACATGGCACCGCTGGGCCCTGGGCCCCGGGCCTGGCTGCTCCCAAGGGTGGCTCTTATCCTGCCACTGGGAGCCACCTGGGAGCTGCGCACAATGCCAGCGCCTGGGCTGCCTGAGATCCTGACTTCATCCTCGTGGGGTGGGGCCCAACAGCGAGGAACGCCCCCCCACCCCTGCCCCCAGCGATGCCGATGCGGGTCGGCCGGGGTCCAGAGGCGCCTCGCAGGCTGTGAAAGCCTCCCCAGGGTGCGGCCGTGGGAGCCCCGGCCTCCCGTGAGGCCCCGACTCTCTGTCAGGGCAGAAGCCCCGGGGGGTCACTAGCGCATGCCTTCCCCTTCCCAGCTGCCGCTGCGCTGCAGGCAGTGCCACCAGGGGAGCCACAGCGGCCACGCACCGCCCTGAGACGAGTCCGAGACAGGTGCTGTGTGAGGACCTCAGAGGGCTCCGCTACAAAGAATGCCAGCCCGGGACTGAGAAAACTAGTCTTTATTCGTCTGGAAGTCAGGCGGAGCAGCGTGGAGGCCGGGGGAGGGCCCGAGAGCGTCCCCGTCGCACAGGGCCAGGCTGGTCTAGAAGTTGTCCAGCAGGCCCAGGATGCGCTTCTGCTCGCCCTCCCGGAACTCCGGGCTCCGGCCGTCCCCGATGTTCTCTGCGTACTCTGGGGAGACAAACGCAGGGTCAGGCGTGAACCGAGGCAGGGGCCCATCGTGGCGCGGTCGCTTCCCAGCCTCCCCTGAACCCCAGCTCCCATGGAGGCGCGTGCTGATCTAATGTCTCCTACGGCCCCCGATGCGGCGGCTGCGTCCAAGTCCTTGGTCCTGCCTTTGTGGCCCTCAGTGAAAAGGGCCAACTCACCTTCCCCTGCTCACTTCCTCTCCCGGCCACACCTTTACTCGCTCATTGCTCGCCCAACACGGCCACACCTTTACTCGCTCATTGCTCGCCCAACACACGCCCAACACACGTGTGGCGTGGGCGCCCACTGTGGGCAGCGCCGTTCCCGACCAGCAGTGCGCCGAGCGAGACCCGGACTAGCGCCTCAGCATCACGCAGGAGCTCGCTGGAAGGGCGACCTGGGGGCCCAGCAGCCTGTCTGAACGGAGCCTCCCGGTGACGCTGGTGCTGCTCAAGCCTCAGAGCCGCTGTCTGAGGCAATGGGGGTGAAGTCATGATCGGAGGAGACGAAGAGCTCCACTGTGGCGGAGCCCACGTTTTACTGGGGGAAACACACCAAAAAGTAAACAAAATATCGAGGGTGGTGGTCTGAAGACCTCACACAGACGGGGAGACTTGACGCAAGAGCCGAAGGGGCGAGCCGCAGAGGGACGCCCAGTGCGGGGGAGGGGCTGGGCACAGACCCTGTGGGCACTGCGGCTGCTGTACGCACGTCTCCATCACAGGCCTGACTCCCAGTCCATCCCGCCTGTGCTCACTCCCACTGGACTGAGGCTTCACTAAGGTAGGGGCTCTGCCTTCCTTTCCGCCGCATCCCCCATTCCCAGCAGGGCCTGGCTGAGAGCCCACTGTCAGTCTGGTGTGGCGAGTAACAGGGCAGTCGGGCAGGACAACTGCTCGCTGTGTCCGACCCCAGCTCCCCGACTGGAGCTGCCGGAGACAGAGCAGTGGAGACCGCCCCTGTAAGAGGCCTCTGCCTAACAAAACATCTGCAGACCCCAACCTGACAGAGCCCAGGGGGAGAGGGGAAGGTGTGCAACCCCTCCCCTCCCTCCTCGCTAGGGAAATAATCTTGCTTCTGCCACTTCCTCGTTTCTCCTCTTTCCTCTTTATTACTTTGGACACGTGCTGGAAAACGGGGTTTGGGATTCAGACCCGTGCCAGCTGTGCGTCTCCCCCCGGAAATCACTCCCTTCCATTAGGCCCATCCATCACTCCGATAGCAAAATGGCTGTGATGCCGTCTACGAGGGCCCCCACAGGAGAGGGCTGGGAGACGGGAGAACGGGAACGGCTGCGGGCAGGCTGCGGGGCTGCAGGTGAGTGGTATCTCTTACTCACTTGTGAATGACCTAGCTGCTGCCCCAGGAGAAAGAGAAATGACCATGATTGCATTTAATGCCCCCAGAGGCATGATCTGGAAGGAAGAGGCTTAATGGATTGAACTAACACTCTGCTCTCCTAATGGACTCGCAGACCCCGGAGGGCGGGAAGCGGAGGAACAGACTGGTCCTCTGGGGCAGCGGTTTTCCAAGTAAAGCCAGCTTCCCTGGAGGGCCTGGTCTCTTTCTAGGTACACACGCAGTAGAGGAAACCAAGGTCTGCATAAACCTCCCTGTTGGATCACCTCTGCCAAGGCCTTAGGAAAAACACCTGCCCCTCCTGTGCACGGACACCCGTCTGTCCGGGGGCCAGTCTCCCCTGCCGCCCCCTTGGGCTGCAGGGAGGGAGGAAACGGCCAGAGGGCCTGCTCTCTGGAAATGGGCTGTGAAGGGAGCCAGTGCAGCATGGGGGGGGCGCCTCGCACGTAGCGGAACGGAAACCAGGATGCAGTGAACACCGACAGGTGCCAGGCACTTATGCATGCCGTCTCGTTTAATCTTCCCAGCAGTCCTACAAGGCAAAAGAAGCCATCTGTTCACAGGTGAGGAAACTGAGATTCCCTGGAGAGCCAGAGCGACTTGCCCACATGTGGAGTGGCGGGGGAGCTGACACTCGAACCCCAGCACACGTGTGAGTAGTGAAGGGGCCCGCGAAAGCCATCGGGGTGCAGCTGGCCTCCAAGGTGGCATGGCCTTACCTCAGTGACACCCTAACCCTGCGCGCTTCCCGTGCTGTGGGGACGACTCCAGCGCTGTGAGCACCCCGCAGCGCCCAGCAGAGCACCGCATCTGGCAGTAAAGCTCAGACTCCAGAGGGAAGGTCCCACGTAGAGGGGCCTCAGGGGGCACATATGCGGAGTGGGTCACCGGGGCCGCAGCCTCTCATGCCAGGTCACTGCATGTCAGAGCTGGCAGGGCCCTGTCGTGAGCCAGGCCCAGACGCAGCGTGACAAGCCCCTAGTGCTCCTCCACTGCCCCGGCAGCTGGTGTCAACATGCGCCTCGCCTGCCCCTCACCCCCTAACCCTCACCCCTCCTCGTTCTTTGTTTCTGGAGTAGAGTCCTATCTGGAGCAAATCTTGGTGGTACCAGCCACCTCTCGTCATTAGAGCTGCTGCGGCAGTTCATAAATATTGAACAGATTCCTCCCAGAGGTCTCAGGAAAGAGTTCTCTTTGCTGCGTGTGTATGTGCGTGCAAGTGTGTGTGTGTGAGAGAGGAGGAGAGAACGCAGGACAGAGATGCTGGAAGGGAGGACCGTGGGGTGGGGCGAGAGGGAGAGGGTGAGCTGGGCAACATCCACTCCCTCCTCTACGCCCCCCCCCATCATCTTCAAATAATAAAGGCTTTGAGGGAGCTGGAAAAAAGGAAGCAGTGCTGAACACATAAATATTAAAGCAAACTTTAGACAGCAGGTTTACTATTCAGACACGGAATACAAGCTGTTCTGTTTATGTTCAAAGGGAGAGGGAGGGGCACCGGGGCTGGCGAAGACCCGTCTTCCAGGACAGGGACTGGGACCCTGCTCACCAGCCAGGTTCAGATCACTGACCCCGAAACCAAAATGCTCACCCTTTAAAAAAGTGCGGGAGGAAGAGGGAGGGGAGGGATGAGGAATCCCAGTATTTTCATACTGAAACACTCGAAGACACAGGAATAATCACAAAACAGAAACGGAGAAAGGAAAGGCCTCCGGTCTAACGGAGACTCCCGCACGAAATGATGGATGGGGAGGGTCTGATGTCGCCGCTCTCCAGAGGGGGGCATTTCACTGGGGTGAAGGGGCGGAAGTTCATCAGAGACAGCACTGAAACGAAACCCACTGACGGGGGAAGGCAACGACCCTCTGCTCACAACGTGAACGGGGCCCTGTTCTGAGACCTGAGGACATTTCAGCTGGTTGGGGAAGCATCCCCTCCCCTCCGACCCCCAGCCAGACCCCAGGGAGTCTGGGCTGGGTGCAGGGCCTGCCTGCATCCGAGTCCAGGCCACTGCCAGTCCCGGGCCACGGGATTAGGCCCAGGAAGGGAAGGGAGAGCCTCCATTCACTGAGCACGTACGCTGCCCCTGGTCCCCAGATGCGTGTCCACCTTAGCCTTCCCGAGGGGCAGCCTTCCCTTTAGGTCTGGTTCTCACGGAGGAGGAAACCCAGGCTCCGACATGTTACCCAGCTCACCCAAAGTTACAGAGAGCCGGGGTTCACGCTGCCCTGAGCTGCCCCATTCTGCTCACCGCGGGGTCAGCCCGACGAGACTAACCAGTCGAGGGAGCTGGCGTTACCGAGCAGGCACTGTGTGCGGCCATCGGGCAGTGCCCTCCACACTGCACCCAACTCCCACAGCACCCTTCTGAGGCGAGGATCCCACCTTAGAGGTGAAGGGCCTGCGGCTCCGAGGGGAAGCAGCTGCCCGCGGTGAACACACAGCCCTTCCTCAGGCCCTGGCGGCCACCGCAGCCGCGACCTGGTACAAACCACGCGCGTGCCAGCATGTGTCGAGGGATAAACACCGTCAGCTTCTGCAGCTCTGCAGCCACGGAGGAAAAGCGCGGCTGCCGAAAGCCCCAAACCAATACGGAAATAGGTGTTTATGCGCTTCTAAGAGATTTCAAGCCATAAAGAACGCAAGCCAGTCAAAGGGCCAGGAGCCAGTTTCTGAGAGCGCGTGGAAGTCTGGCTCTGTCTTCCCGTCACTGGCGAGGGAGCCTGGAGCCAGCCATCCTCCACACTTTCCTCTGCAAATAGCTCGGCACCCACGTCGCCTCCCCACAGCTTTCCCCAGTGACTAAAAGCACTTCAGAGACTCGCCGGCAGCCTCCACGGTAACTCTTGGCACAAGAATTTATACTGAAAAGTATTCCCAGGTCACAGCTCCTACTCCTCGTCCAAGGAGATGACCACCCAGTCTCTGCATCTGCCGGTGGGGTCCTTCGCCTGCTTTAAGAAGCCACCCCCTTACTTAGTCACCAACTTCGCAGAGACAGAATGGACGGGGTGGCTGCGGGGGCTGGGGGAGGCCGGGAGGGGGAGTGAGTGAGTGTGGGTAGAGCTGCAGGTCTGTGAGCCAAGGGTGAGTTACGTGGACAGACGGTGGTGGTGGTGATGGCTGCAATGGTTAAAACGGTGATTCTTATGGAGATGATTTTCACCACATTTGAAAGAGGAAAAGCAAGCGCCTCCTCTGGGCAGCACCCAAAGCTCCCTTTAATCTCCAGCAGAACTGACTGTGCCTTCTTGGTTCCCACCGCAGTCTGAGCGCCGACTTGTCATTCCACTTTGTGCTGTGGTTAGTCATTTCTTCCGAGGTGGGACTGTATTCCCCGGGACAGGGCCTCCTACGTGTCTCACTCATGCGTTAGATACCCACCCAGCTCCCTGCGATGCCCAATGGGTGCTCTGTGAGGGTAAACGCCCTGACTTTCCTTTCTTCAAAGGCTGTAGGAGTGCAGCAGCCGACTGACACAGTTAGAGCATCCTTCCTGCCAGAGGGACCAAGGCTGTGTACGGATTTGAGTCTGGACCCATTTTCCAACATTATGAGTGACTTGGGTAATGGGTCCTGCCTCCCCTTAGCCTCTGAGTCTTGGTTTCCCTACCTGCAAAATGGAGGTTGTAATCCTGCTTTTGGGGGCTACTGTGAGAACCAGAGAATACACATTAAAAGCCTGGCACAGAGGGTGTGCTCGGGAGTGGCCACTCTACCTATTGTGATTCTGCATTTCTGGAACGCACAAAAAGGCCTGAAGCCCCCACCCCGGCATGCACCCCCAGGGAGCATTAGCTGAGTCCCTTCTCTCCGCCAGCCGTGAGCCGGGCGCCAGGAGAGGATAGGCAGGCAGACTGCCTGCAAGGTCACTGCCCTTGCGGAGCACACGGTCTGACCTGCCCTTCACCAGCAGAGATACCGCCGTCCCCACTCGGGCACCACAATCGCAGTCCCAGAGCGGCTACCGGTCCCAGGGAAGGCGGGGCTTCGAGAGCACCGAGTAAGCAGTCGGCATAAAGGGGGACTTTAATGAGCCATCAATTATTGCCGGTTCCCCTGGCGCCCCCACCAGAAGAGGAGGAAGAAAATCCCCAGAGAGGGGACCCAACTATAATAGGAAAAGGCCCCTGCTGGGCTTGCCTCATCAGCGTTTTCCTGAGACCTCAAGGGATACATCAGCTGTCATCCTGCCAGCAAAACTTAGGAAATATATAGGCCATAAAATCAAAGAAAGAAGCTTGCATCTAATTAGTATGTTAAAAAAAAAAAAAAGGAAGCAACCCAAACTGAAAAACAAAATTAAAATCAAAGAGGACAGACTGATGAGCTGGTTTTCTTTATGAGGCTTTTTGTGTGTGTGCTCTGTGATGGAAGGAAGGCGGGGGGGAGGATGGCTTTTTAAGAGGTGGGCCTGAGCCCAGCCCAGCCCCCAACCCCACGGCAGCCTCACCCTTTTCCCACCTCACGGCTGCCCTGAGGGTGCTCACCGCACCTGCTCAGAGGCTGCTGAGAGGCAGGCCACATGCACGGACCCACCACCCAACACTGCAGGCAGATGGGCTTCCCCCAGGCAGGTGTGAGCTGGGCAGGGGTAAGCAGTGGGAGGGAGGTCGAGAACTCTAACCTTTCATCTGAAGAGAACTTTTTAATATTTTTTGAAGATTTGATTTATTTATTTTTAGAAAGAGGGGAAGGGAGGGAGAAACACTGGTGTGTAAGAGATACATCCATTGGTTGCCTCTAGCACGTCCCCAGCTGGGGACCTGGTCTGCAACCCAGGCATGTGCCCTGACTGGGAATCGAACCGACAACTTTTTGGTTCACAGGCCCACACTCAAGCCACTGAGCCCCACTAGCCAGGGCTAGAGAACTTTCTTTTTTTTAGTGGTCAGTACCTGTGGGAGCCTCTTTG
>PVKM010050667.1:0-10665 GCA_004027735.1 Carollia perspicillata
GATTTGTTCATGATGGCCATTCTGACAGGTGTGAAGTGGTATCTCATTGTGGTTTTTATTTGCATCTCTGATGGCTAGTGATGGTGAGCATCCTTTCATATGTCTCTGTGCCCTCTGTGTGTCCTCCTAGGAGAAGTGTCTGTTCAGGTCCTTTGCCCATGTCTTAATTGGGCTGTTTATCTTCCTGGAGTGGAATTGTATGGGTTCTTTATATATTTTTGAGATGACACCTTGTCCAAGGTATCATTTGCAAATATATTTTCCCATACATTTGGTTTCCTTTTCATATTGCTGATGTTTTCTTTAGCCTTGCAGAAGCTTTTTAGTTTCATATAGTCCAATATGTTTATTCTTTCCTTTATGTCCCATGCCCTAGGGGGTAGTATATTGGTGAAAATATTGCTGCATGGAATATCTGAGATTTTTCTGTCTCTGTTGTCCTGTAGGACTTTTATGGTGTTGTGACTTATATTTAAGTCTTTTATCCACATTGCATTTATTTTTGTGTATGGCATAAATTGGTGGTTGAGTTTCATTTTTTTGCATGTATCTTTCCAGATCTCCCAACACGATTTGTTGAAAAGGCTAGTTTTACTCCATTTTATGCTTATGATCCCTTTGTTGAGTATTAATTGACCATAGAGACTTGAGTTTATTTCTGGGCTCTCTATTCCATTCCATTGATCTATGTGTCTCTTCTTATGCCAATACCAGATTGTTTTGATTACCATGGCCTTGTAATATAGTTTTATATCTGGCATTGTGATACTTCCTACTTTGTTCTTGTTTCTCAAATTATTTATGTGGTTCCATATAAATTTTTGAAATATTTGTTCTATATCTGCAAAAGACATCACTGGCATTTTAATAGGGATTGTGTTGAATCTGTAACTGTCTGGGTAGTATGAACATTTCAATGGTGTTAATTCTTCCAATCCATAAACATGGTATATGCTTCCATTTATTGATGTCTTCCCTCCTTCCTGATCTTAGTGGGAAAGCTTTCAGTTTTTTCCCATTGAGTATGATGTTGGCTGTAGGTTTTTCATATATGGTCTTTATTATGTTGAGATATCCTCCCTCTACTCCTACTTTATGGAGTGTTTTTATCATAAATGGGTGCTGTACTTTATCAAATGCTTTTTCAGCATCTGTTGATATGATCATATCATTTTTGCTTTTCATTTTGTTTATCTGATATATTACATTTATTGATTTGTGAATATTGTATCATCCTTTCATCTCTGGGATGAATCACACTTGATCATAGTGTATGATCTTCTTAATGTATTACTGGATGTGTGGTTTTGCCAATATTTTGTTGAGGATTTTAGTGTCTATGTTCATCAGCAATATTGGCCTGTAGTTTTCTTTCTTTCTTTTTTTTTTTTTTGTCTTTATCTGGTTTTGGAATTATGATGATGTTAGCTTCATAAAAAAAGTCTGGGAATCTTCCATCATTTTGGATTTTTTTTGTGTGTGTGGATTGTCTGAGAATAATAAGAGTTAACTCTTCCTTAAATGTTTTTGCAAAATTCTCCTATGAAACCATCCAGTCCAAAGCTTTTGTGGGCCAGGAGTTTTTTGATTACTGCTTCAATTTAACCAGCTGTATTTGATCTGTTCAGGCTTTCTGCTTCTTCTTGATTCAGTTTTAGAAGATTATATTTTTGTAGAAATTTATCCATTTCACCCAGGTTTTCATATTTCTTTGCATACAGTTATTCATAGTAATTTCTTACATTCCCTTGTATTTCTGTGGTATCAGCTCTAATTTCTCCTCTTTCATTTCTGATTTTATTTATTTGGGTCCTTTCTTTTCTTTTCTTGATGAGCTTGCTTAAAGTCCTGTCTATCTTGTTTATCTTTTCAAAGAACCAGCTTTTGGATTTATTGATTATTTGAATTGACCTTTTAGTCTCTATGTCATTTAATTATGCTCTGGTCTTGGTTATTTCCTTCCTTCTATTTGCTCTGGGCTTTGTTTGTTGTTCTTCCAGTTCTTGTAGCTGTTGGGTTAGGTCATTTATTTGAAATGTTTCTGTCTTTTTTAGGTAGGCCGGTATTGCTATGAACTTCCATCTCAGTACTGCCTTCACTGTGTCCCATAGGTGTCAGACTGTTGTATGTTTATTTTCATTTGTTTTCAGAAACTTTGATTTCTTCCTTGATCTCCTTATCAACTCATTCATTGTTTAATAGCATGCTATTCAACCTCCATGAATTTGAATGTTTTTGAGTTTTTTCCTTGAGGTTGGTTTCTAGTTTCAGGCCCTTGTAGTTTGAGAAAATGTTTGATATGATTTCAATTTTCTTGAATTTGTTGAGGCTTATTTGTGTCCTATCATGTGATCAATATTTGAAAGTGTTCCACGTGCATTTGAAAAGAATGTATATTTTCCTTCTTTGGGGAGAAAGGTTGTGTGTGTATATATATGATGTCCATTTGATCTAGGGTATTGTTCAATAGCTTTGTTGATTTTTTGTTTGGAAGATGTGACCATTTTTGACAGTGAAGTGTTAAAATCCCCTAATATAAGTGTGTTGCTGTCTATATCTTTCTTGAAGTCCTCCAAGATTTTCCTTACATATTTGGGTGCACCTGTGTTGGGTGCATGTATGTTTGTAATGTTTATGTCTTCTTGATAAATTCTTCTCTTGAGTATTATGAAGTGTTTCTCTGTGTCTTTTTTTGTGGCCTTTGTTTTGAAGTCTAGTTTGTCTGAAAAGAGTATTGCTACACCAGCATTTTTTTCCCTGTCCATTGGTTAGAATATTTTTTTCCAACCCTTCACTTTCAGTCTGTGCAGGTCTTTTGTTCTGAGATGGGTCTCTTGTAGGCAGCATATGTGCAGGTCATGCTTCCTTATCCATTCAGCTACCCTATGTCTTTTGATTAGAGCATTTAATCCATTAACATTTAAGGTTACTATTGATAAGTACTTATTTATTTACCACCCTTTGTACCTATTCACCCCCACTCTTTCTCTCTTTTACTTCCTTTTTTATAGTAGTTCCTTTAGCTTATCTTGCAGAACCTGTTTGGTGGAGGCATACTCTTTCAGCCTTTTTTTGTCTGGGAAAATCCTATTTCACCTTCCATTTTAATTGAGAGCCTTGCTGGGTAGAGTAGTCTTAGTTGCAGGCCTTTGCTTTTCATTAATTGCAATATTTCTTGCCATTCCCTTCTGGCCTGTAGTGTTTCTGCTGAGAAATCAGCTGTTAGTCTTATCAGAGTTCCCTTGTGTGTTACTTCTTGTTTTTTCCTTGCTGCTTTTCACATTCTCTCTTTGTCTTTAATACTTGACATTTTAATTGTGATATGTCTCAGAGTGTGCTTATTTGGTTTCATTTTGATTGGGATGCTCTGTGCTTCTTGAACTTGCATGGTTTGTCCCCTCTCCAGGTTTGCAAAGTTTCTATCATTATTTTTCAAACTGAGTTTCTATCCCTTGTTCCTTTTCTTCTCCTTCTGGTATTCCTATGATTTGAATGTTGTTGTGTTTCATGTTACCTTGCAGTTCCCCTAAGGTATCTTCATACTTTTTGAGTCTTTTGTGTGTGGCCGCTCTACCTGGGTATTTCTTTCTACCTTGTTTTCCAGTTTACTGATTCAGTGCTCTGCTGCACCTAGCCTGCTTGTAATTCCTTCTAGTGTATTTTTTATTTCCAAAATTGTATTCTCCATTTCTTCCTGGTTCTTGTTTATAATTTATATTTCCTTTTTCATACTGTTGTGGTTCCTACTCAGTTCCTTGTAGTTGTCTGTGAGTTCCTTGAGCATCCTTATCACCATTCTTTTGAATTCTATAGCTATTGTTTGCCTCCATTTCATTTAACTCTTTTATTGAGAGTCTTCCATTCCTTTCTGTTGCGGGTTGTTTCTTTGTCTCACCATTTTAGGTGACTCTTTTGTTTTTTTTTTTTCTGTGATTCCTGATGCTCTTACTTTGACAGCTGTCCTCATAGGGTGAAATTCTGTGATAGGAATTTTGGGGGACTCAGTGGTGCAGTCTCTTTGATCTCCTTATCTGGGTTGCCCTTTCTTTGATTTGCATGGGATCTCTTGTTTCATTTGGACTTTACCTGTTGATGGCTCCTTTGTTAGTGGATTCTTGCCTCCAGTGAGTTTACTGGTTGTTGCAAGTCCCACTTTCTCTTGTATGTGATCAGGGGCAGGGTGAAGGTGAAAAGGAGTAAGATCATGTTAGAGTATTCTGTGGGATTTAAAGTACGAACACGCAGAGAACAGATTGGTAGTCCTTTGGAGAAGTATAGCAATAATGGTGATATTTCACCCAACTACCCACTTTTTATAAAAGGTGAAAAAGAGATAAGACTCTTATTAAAAGGGAAAAGAATGTGAGCTGACTTTAGAAAGCACAGCACTTATGCGAGGTTAGATGGTGAGATATAGTGAGAGTAAAGGATAGAAACTTGACGTAGTGTGTGAGAGAATGAAGTTAACCACAACAGTAATAAAGCTCAGGAAGATGGTGAAATGTATTAAGACCAGGGTAGGGTGCTGAGTGGGATTTGGAATAACAATAATATGATTAGAAGTATATAATCTGAATAAAAAAGAATAAAAAGTCACAGGTCAAGAGTAGTGTGTTATTGGAATAGGAGTGAAGTGAAAGAAAAAACTTAAAATGCAATATGAAGGGGAAAGTAAAGAAAAAGAATCAAACATTGAAATCAAGCAAACAACAAAACCAAAAAAAGCTAAACAGAAAGAATACAAATTTTAAAATAAATGAAAATAAAATAAAAAATAACAAAAAATAAATAAAATGCAATTTCTGAAGAATAGCAAATGAGATTTGTCTCAGCTGTGTGTGTTAGCCTTCTGACTTCTTTCTGGATTTGTCTTCCATTTTCTCACAGCTCCAGGTCTTTTTGTCTTATACTGGGGTCGGGGGCGGGGGGAATAAAGGCTCCTGCTGACTTTAAACCTGCCAAGCAGGTTTCACTGTTCTTCCTGGATGCTGGAGGCTGGGAAGACACTGGGCTCCTTTTTTTTCCCTTCTCTGTGTTTCCCTGAGGATGGGGGCTAAGTCTGAGCTACAATATTCATGGGTGCCCAGTTTCAGGCCCAAAACCTCAGAGCTCTGTGAGGCCCACACTGTTCACTGTGTATATGCACCAGGCCAGTACCTCCAATCCACCTGTTGCACAACACTTGGATTAGTCCGTGAGGTGCACTGAGTGGGGGAAAATCATACCCCTCCTTCTCTCTCTTTCTTGCCACAAAAAGTCCGTTCAGGGCAGTTATATTTCCCTATTGAATTAAGTCTCTCTGGCTGCTGCTACCTCTCTGAGTCCCTGATGCCCTCCTTTGATCAATCCGTGGGGTGCCCTGTGCGGGAACAAATCACAACCCCCTCCTTCCTCTTCGCCGGCTCAGATGCTGAGGTCTTTGCACAGCAGCTGAAAGCATTCTATTGAGTGAGTTCCCCATGTCTGCAGCAGGCTGTTCTTATCAAGTGGCTGGCTTTCCACACAGACCACCTCTCTGACCAGTCCAGAGACTAGCCATAGGTCATGGCTAGTGGTTCTCTTCTTCCATCTCCAGTTGTTACCCGATTCCCCAATTGCTCTGCTACTGTCCCAGTCAGCAACCACGTTCCCAGTTGAGACACACTGCCAGCTGTGTGTCTCTTACTGCAGCATTATCTCCTCAGTGAGTTTAAGTGTTCAGGTTTCTCCTGGCACAGGTCTTCGAACTTGCCACTTTGGGAGGGGAGGGGAGGTTAGCTACAAAGTCATAGTCACTGACCTGGCTCCCCTCTAAAGCTGCTGGGGCAGCAGAGGTCTTCAGGACAGGGCCCTGGGGACCCTCCTGTCAGCCTACAAAATATCCTTACCATCTGTGTTTAAACATCCTTTGCGACCGTTGGCTTCCAAACTCCTATCAGCTGGAATTCCGTTGGCTGTTCACTCTATTTCTCAGAAGATCAGCTGGGTGTCGCCGGTGGGTACAAGAAACAAGTGAGTTCAGCTCCCACCTATCTTACTGCCATCTTCTGGCCCCCCAACAATTTTAAATTTTAATATAAATTCACTGCCATTTCTCAAGGAAGTGATATAGTCATATTCACAATGAAATTTCAATTATAATATTAATACTTTTCATAATTATAGATTAAATCATAGGGTTTTAGAGATGGAAGGAAACTCATAGATTACCTAATCCAATTTCTTTATTTTTAGATGTTGAAACTAAATCCAAGAAAGTAAAGTGGACATACCCCAAGTTCAGTAGTCTACGCAAAAAAGCACATACAATTTTAATTGTTATATTGGGTTGTTTCGCGAGAACACAGATACACTTTTTACTTTATTATTGATGTTTTTTGCTCAATGCCTCAATCTCAGGAGGCCGTAAGCAAGGCGGAGGCAACTTCTGGTTTTGATACCCACCCTACCACTGAAAAATCACTGAGATCTGGATACTCAGTCTTGCTCCTCACTCTCCCTCAATCTGTAAAATAAAAATAATGCAAAGATTGTGGCATTTAATATAGTTAGTTCATGAATGTGGCACTATTTCCAGGAAGGCAGCTTGGTTGTGTGTAAAGAAAACTGGATTGGGAAAAAAATGAAACTTTTATTTAATTCCGAAATCTTTCACAATCTGCTTCTGGTGATTGGCCATGTCTGTTTTCTTTCTGTAAAGCAAGTAAGTTTCTTCTAATTTGGTTAAATTAATAAAAAGTATACTTTGGATAGCATATTGGGGGAATTTTTGAATTTCCCTTTCAAGCCCAAAATGGCCAGAATGTTTACAATAAGATAGACTTAAAACCTCTGTTTTCAGAGCTTTAGTTGATTTTTAGCTGTGAATATCATCCCTATGCTGTCATTGCCATTATGTTTATTTTTTTCATTTTATAACATGATTTTATAAATAGTAACATGATTTTTTAACATAGTAAGCACTGGTGAGATAAGACAATATGGCATTATAAGTGATGAATTAGACAATAAAAAAGGCAGGCTTTTTCAATATTACTATGACTCTTTCAATTATATAGTTCCTTGTAAATGAACTGTGTATAGTTATTTACTAAGAGATCTTGATATCTTTCGTCACTTTGAAAAACCGAGCTCAAAGAGATTGGCACTTATTAAGAAATTATCCTTCAACTTCTCTCAGCCCATTTCACTGAGGATTTCTGGTTGCATATCATAGAGCAAGGGCGTGAACACTTTCAAAATCAGGGCATGAGGTCTGGACTGCCACAGACCAAGGGCTGGATTTAGTGATGGTGTTCACATACTAAAAGTAAAAAAACATGTCTATGGATTATTTAGATCAATCCTGAAATATAAAAAATTCTAAGAATTACAGAAAGTTAATTTTTATATGTAGAAATGCTGACTAAATCTTCTCACCATGAACTTAAAAAAAAATCTGCCAGGAAGGTAACTAAACAAATTACATTTTACGAGAAAAAAAAAAAAAAACCTAGAGGTAATCATGTGCAAAGTTTATTCATTGCTAAGTACTGAGCATGCTTTGTCTGGCTCACTCTCAGAATAACCTGGTAAGGTAGGTAATATTATCTTCATGTAATAGATGACAGACTTATGGCTCAGAGAGTTTTATTATACATCATAGTTGCTGACCCCTTATTCATGGAGGATACATTCTGAGACCCCCAGTGGATACCTGAAACCACAGATAGTACCAAACCCTATCTGTGTTTTTTCTTATATGTGCATGCCTATAAGAATGGTTAATTTATAAACTAGGCATGGGTCAGAGATTAACAATAATAATTAATAATAAAACAGAACAGTTATAACAATCAGCTGTAATAAAAGTTATGTGAATATGGTCTTTTCTCTGTGTCTGATAACTAGGAAAACTAATAAGTGGCTAACTGACAGGTAGCATCTACACCATGGATACACTGGACAAAGGGATGGTTAACATCCCAAACTGGATGAGAGGGATGATGTGAAATGGCAAGATATTTCATAAGGCTACTTAGAACAGCACACAATTTAAAATTTATGAATTGTTTATTTCTGGAATTTTTCATTCAATATTTTCAGTCTATAGTTTATCACAGGAAACCAACCACAGAAAACAAAACTGTGGATGAGAGGAGAAGACTGTACTGGGAAAGTTAAGTGTCTCACGTAAAGGTCAGAATTCATAAGTGGCAGAACCAAAAATAATCTAACTAAATCCTAAGTGATTATATCCCCCATATTCAAAGTAAAAGGTCTTTGTTATGAATGTCCATAAATGCATATTACATAATTATAATAAAAAGTGTTAACTTGTGGAGTTACATTTTTATTTCAAAAGGTAGAATTTCTTTTTATGTGTATGGGTGTTTTTTTTGCATTTAAAGTATTTCTCAAACTTCCCTTAGATTTAGAATGTGTGATTCAGGGGTATGATAGAGCAGAATGGAACATTGGTGAGTAATGTTTTCACTAGACTTCTGTTAGAAGCCCTGGGAAAAAATATCCTCTCTGACACCATCACTCTTGCCCCATCCTCCCACATTTTAATCTCCTTACTGGGTATTTTCTGGACAGATTCTATAGTAGCCATTAATTCAATTATTGACCTAAAGAAAGTTTTTCATCAGTGTAGCCCAGTCAAATGAATTCTATAATACATTAATTTTGTAATAAAATAACTACTTTTATAATTAATTAATTAATTGTGTAAAAAAATTACTCTCTGGAGATTTTAAAAAATTGGAATATTTGTTGGAAAATTAGCATGCTTAAATATGCTATTAAATAAAAATATACATTAATACAATCATATTTGGCACATTTTTAAAAGGTCTGTATCTAAGTAAACTCAAAACTTCCAACAAAATTTTTCTGACCCTAAACCATATTACTTAGATAATTATCTATGTTTCCACTTCTTGTTCTTCATGCCTTCACTATGGCATAAGGCTCAGTAAATCTTTATCTGTATCTACCTATTTTACTTGTACATGGAGAAGCTATGCTACATTGGAATATACCAAAACATGAAAGAGATCTCTCTGTAACTTTACTGAAGTGGGGAAATATCACGCACTAAAACTAATAACATTTTATTAAAGCAAGGACTTTGTCTCATGCCATAGCACCTAGAATAGTCCTTGGCACAAAGTAAGAGCTCAATAGAGCTAGTTTATATTATGCAGTTCTTCAAGTACATAACTTATGCTTCATGGAGATCCATCTTCTCATAGTTTAAAGTATTCTATCACCTCTAATATTCTAGAAGTAATGTTTTTCTTTGAAACAACCTCTGATTAATAGACTTCAACAATTTTCCACCCCAACTCCAATAAATAACATTCTCACATTATTCCTTAGTTTCTATTTCTAGGGAGTATTCTAAGAAATCTCTAAAGCCATAATACCATATAAGAAAAAGGTAGTATCAAATTTATGACCATCTAAGCCACATAGCTCTCAAGACTCAAATATTAATATCTGGACATATATTTATATATATTCATGTTATAGATATCTGTGATTTACAAATATATATGCATGTATTTAATAATATAGATCTAGTAAATTTACAAGTGTTTTAATTTTTTCCTCTTATATCTTTTAATACTCTGTTTTTGAGGGAAAAAACAGAAATTAATAATGGAAATAATCTAAAAACTGCATTTTTTACATGTACCTGTCTTCCATTTTTACTCCATTTAATGGTATTGCCCCCTTTGTGAAGTATTAATTGACCCTAGAAACATGGGTTTATTTCTGGGCTCTCTATTCTGTTCTGTTGATCTATGTGTCTGTTCTTAGGCCAGGGCCAAGCTGTTTTGATTACCATGGCCTTGTAATATAGTTAGATATCAGGTATTGTGACCCTTCCTATTTTGTTCTTTCTCAAAATTGCTGTGGCTCTTCAGGGTCATTTATGGTTCCATATAAATTTTTGAAAATATTTATTCTATATCTGTGAACTATGTCATTGATATTTTAATAGGGGTTGTGTTGAATCTATAAAATGCTTTGGGTAGTATGGACATTTTGATTATGTTAATTCTTCTAATCCATGAGCATGATATATGCTTCCATTTATTGGCACCTTCCTTAATTTCTTTCTTTAGTGTTGTCTAGTTTTCTGAATATAGGCAAGTCTTTTATTCAACCATTAACTTACACCATACACAAAAATAAACCCAAGATAGATAAAATACTTAAATATAAGTCGTGACACCATAAAAGTCCTAGAGGAGAACATAGGCAGGAAAATCTCAGATATTCCTTGCAGCAATATTTTCACCAATATACTACCCCCTAGGGCATGGGACATAAAGGAAAAAAATAAACAAATTGGACTATATGAAACTAAAAAGCTTCTGCAAGGCTAAAGAAAACATCAGCAATATGAAAAGGAAACCAAATGTATGGGAAAATATATTTGCAAATGATACCTTGGACAAGGGTGTCATCTCAAAAATATATAAAGAACCCACACAATTCCACTCCAGGAAGATAAACAGCCCAATTAAGACATGGGCAAAGGACCTGAACAGACACTTCTCCTAGGAGGACACACAGAGGGCACAGAGACATATGAAAGGATGCTCACCATCACTAGCCATCAGAGATGCAAATAAAAACCACAATGAGATACCACTTCACACCTGTCAGAATGGCCATCATGAACAAATC
>PVKM010050668.1:0-10720 GCA_004027735.1 Carollia perspicillata
GTAATTAGCACAGGCGAAAGGGCGCCTTCGGCACAGTGTCGGGGCCCTCACTTAAACCAGCCTCAGGGCGAAAACGTGTTCCTAAAATACTGGGTCTTCTTGGGTGGTTTTCACAACACGCACTCAGCTGAAAATCACACCTTCAGACGGACTCGGAGAGACAGCAGGCTGGCAGCTCCGGGGGAGGGGCTGGGGGCAGGGATTGAGAAAAAAAGAATCCATGGACACAGACAATGGTTGGTCATTGCAGGGGGCGGGGTGGGTGGAGGTGGGGAAAGGTATAGCGGGGATAAATGGCGATGGGAAAAAAATAAATTCAATTTAAAAAAAAGTAGAAGCCATCCCCATCTCCAGTGGCACGTTTAGATCGAAGTCCAAAGTCCTTACCATGGCCTGTAGGCCCTACGTGACTGGGCCCTGGCCCCCTCTCCAATTCCCTCTCCCCTCGCGCCTGCCACCTCCCTTTCCCCCACAGACATGCTTTGCCGCTCCCAAAGCTCGCCTGCCCGCGCCCACCCCGGCCTTTGCACTTGAACCTGCTCTTCCTCCTGCCTGGCACGCCCTTTGCCTGACATCTTCCTGGTTTACGTCCTCACGTCCTTCCGGGGTTTGCTTAAATTCCATCTCCTCAAGGAGGGCCTTTTCTGACCTCCCTAAAACTGCACCCGCCCTCGGTTCCTACCCCCTGAACTTGCATCGTTTTTCCTCACGGGACACGGACACTGTCCAATAGAGTGTTCAGGTGTTACACACACACACACACAGATACAGATACAGATACACATACATAATTGTTTACATCTTCATGGCCTTCCCTCCTCACCATGTCATAGGCTCTTTTCTATTCCGCTCACTGTCGTGCCCGCAGAGTCTGACGTCCAGCGGACGTCCTCCCGGAAACCCGGTGCTCTCTCGTTTCCCCGGTCTTCTTAGTCACCTTCCTGGGCCTCCCTCGCCTCCCTGACTCCTCAGGGCCCCATCCTGGATGCTATTTTTCCCCCCTTTTCACTCCCGCCCCACACGGTCTCGTCCGATCCCGTGACGTCACCATCTTCGTGGGGCTGACGTCCAGGCTCCATCTAGCCCAGGGCTCCAGACCCGGCCCACTGCCTGCCGGACGCCACCACCGGCACGGGCCCTGGGTGTTTCAAAACCAACGTGGTCCTAACGGAGTTCTCCATCCCCCTCCCCCTGCCCGTCAGGCACCCCGAACCCAAACCTGCCTCCCTCTGGAAGTCCTGGATGGGAAGGCCGAGCTGCTCAGAAGCATGGACCAGCCGTCCGGTGCAGGTAGGACTTTCTTGAAGTAAGACTGAAAAAACCCAGTTATCAAAGGACACGAGTGGGCCACAGATGTGACGGCGAGTGTTGGACCCTCTTTGTCACTCACTGCACTGTCCTCCCTGCCCCCGGCCTCGCGATTGTGGAAAGAGGCGCCACCGGCCGCTGGGTCACTCAGACCGAACCCCTGGGACCCCCACTTTCTCTCACGCCCACTTGCACTCCGTTGGCTAGTTGTGTCTTCCACAAGGTGGGCTGGAAGGCGTCCTCTTCGCTCCGTACCTACCGCTCCTTCTCCGTCCAGGTCCCCCTCTTCTCTCGTCGGGCTCACTCGTGAAGCTTTGAACCCCTTCCCCGGGCAGCATGCAGACCGACCTCCTTACACTGCAAACCGCACGGTGTTCTTTTTAAACCCTTAAAGGAGTGCCCACACGCGCAGAGTGACAGGTAAGCCCTGGTGCTGGCCGCGCCCACAGCCTGCTCACGCCAACCGCGGCAGGTCCTGCCCCCCACCTGACTGGATACAGCACAGCAACGCCACCGTCTCCCGTGTCCTCGGGACACACCAGGCTCTTCGCTGCTGAGGCCGCTACGTGTGCTGTTCCCTCGGTCTGGAGTGCCCTTCTCTCGGGTCTCCACGTGCCACGCTCCGTTCCGAACGCATTTACCCAGCAGCTGAGACGACTGAAAAGCTGGTCAAAATACGCGAAACGGTGTTTTCTGTACACCGGATTTGAGGGATCAGAGGTGAGGAACCCCCGAAAGGATGGGAACCAACAAAGGCGAGCCCCGTGACTGCCCGGGTTGCTGCCTGGGAAGGGTACCCAGGAGGCAGCACCAGGAGGGGTAACCTGGACGGAGCCCCAAGGTCATCCCGGGAGAAGGCAGTGACGTCGGCAGTCTAGGTCGGCCGCAGTGGCCAGCACCGGCAGGGCGCAGTGCCGGAGGAGGGAGAGCAGCACAGAGAAAGGGCCAGGGAATCAGCAGAGGCGCTCCCTCAAATCTCCAGCCCAACGCCGGTGAGCACGTGCCTGGGAGGAGGCCACCCCGCGCCAGGGAAAGGACCACCTGGGGGCATTAGAGGAACAGCCCTGGAAATTCCCACAGGGCTAGACATAGCGTGTTTCCATCAGCCAGATTCCTGGGTTGTCAGGCAGAGTCCTCAGAAGGGTGTTGTATCAGGAGAGGAGAACATTAGTCCCACGATTCCAAAGAACAAAGCAGAAAAACTAGCCACGAAAGAAGGAAAAACTAGCCACAGACTGTTTCCAAGCAACTCTGCCCGGAGCAAAGCACAAGAATATTTAGGAGACTACAAAAGTACGTGGCATTCCACATGGTGAAATTCACTTTGGTCATCCAATCAAATGTCACCGAGCTTGTAAAGAAGCAGGACAATACAACCCCGAATACGCAGAAAAATCCATCAGTAGAAGCAGACCCAAAAATGACACGGGGAGGAACGAGCAGACAGACACTCCGTGTTGTAACTGCGTTACATAGCATTCTAATCATGCTCAATACAGGAAGTACAGACCGCGCCAAGTAGAAATCTGGAAGATACAAAGAAGGCTCGAGTGAAATTCCGGAGATGAAAATTAAGTGATCTAATACAGAAATACACTGGATGGGATTAATAGGAGATTAGATATGGCAGAATAAAGATTATTACACAGGAACTAGAAGTGGAGACTGCAAAATGAAACGGAATAAAGAGACCAAAGGAGAAAAATGAACAGAGCCGCAGTGAGTGTGGGGGACTTCAAGCCGCCTAAGAGGGCGGTAAGGAAACTTTGGGGGGCAGATATGCTCGTCGCCTTGATGGCAGTGGATGGTTCCGCGGTTGTGCACTTATGTTAACCCTTACCAAGTTGTGTGCTTCGGATACATTCGATTTATTGTACTTCAATTATGTCTCGACACTTACGAAAAAAGTAAGGGGGAACCCAAATCCCAGATATGATCAAGCTGGGAGATGGAAGTGAGGTGGTGGGCGCCCGGGTTCGTTAGCAGCAGGAAAACGCCCCCAGGTGTTGGACCTCTGGGGAGACAGACTGGGCCTTGGTGCAGTGATCTCAGTGCTCGAGTTCCGGGTAAGGAAGAATTCGGAGACAAGACTGAGAAAGCCACAGACCCAGAAGACGTGGGCTCAGGAAACGAGGGACAGAGGCAAAGGAAAGGCCCTTGCAGCTGAGGGAGAAAGACAGAGGCAAGGAAAGCACCCCCGGGGGGAGGGGATGGGGAAAGACAGGGTGTGCTCCATTGAGAGAGCCACCCTGGGCCCCTACACCAAGGACTTTTCTCTGGAGACCTCAGGGGGGGAATCCCAGCAGAGCACCTGTGAGCTTTCCAGGTGTGCCCCAGCTCCTGGTCTCTACTGATTGGTCGGCACCGGCAGGTCCGTGTCGCTGGTCCTGATGGCGGAATGGCACTGCCCTATCCGATTTGGGGGACTTTGTGGACCTGGAGCTGAAACACTGCCAAGGCCTAGATGTCACCTCCCAGGGGCAATGCTTAAGGGAGTGGTCCTGCACGGGCTGGTAGTTTTGCCTGTTGCTAAGCGCCCAGGGTTCTGCGCCCTGGTGACCGCCGCACCTGCCTGTCTTTCCCACTCTGCCGACGCCTGTCTCACTGCCCGCTGCAGGTTGGGAAACCAAGTGGGGAGAAACAGTAATTTTCTTTCTTTTTTAAAAAGATTTATTTATTTATTTATTTTTTAGAGAGAGAGAAAGAGAGGGAGAGAAACATCAGAATGTGGTTGCCTCTCACGTGGCCCCCATCAGGGACCTGGCCTGCAACCCAGGCATGTGCCCGGACTGGGAATCAAACTGGCTACCCTTTCATTCACAGGCCGGTGCTCAATCCACTGAGCCACACCAGCCAGGGCTAGAAGCAATAATTTTTAAAGCTGTTTATTAATGTTTAGGAAAAGAGGATAAGAATCCCTATTTACTGTATAGCTTGTTATAAAAATGTATTAAAACAAGTATGGGTAGCCACTGACTGAAGCAAAACTGAATGCAATTGAAACCAGTGGAAGGGAAAGTCCAGAGTCCAGCAGGAGGGCTAAGTACACCAGACTTGCACTAACATCAATACCCGCTCTCCACACCAGCAAGTAACCAATCAGAGAATATAATGGAAACAAGAAAGTTTTCATAGTAGTTCCAGATATGCTCTAGGAACAAAACTAACAAAAAAAATGAACCAGAACTTTAAGACTATATCTACAATATTCACAGACATTATTTTAGAGTTCCTAGATTTTTTATAATCCTCACCAAGGATATGTTTATTGATTTAAGACAGAGAGAGAGAGAGAGAAACATCAACATAAGAGAGAAACATGCGTCAGTTGCCTGCAGGATACGTCCTGACCAGGGATTGAACCTGCAACCTAGGTATGTGCCCTTACCCAAGATCGAACCTGCAACCTTTTGGGGCGTGGGATGATGCTCCAACCAACTGAACCACCTGGCCAGGGCTTCAAGGATATTATTTTAAATCTCAACCTCTTACTGTTTCCTCCCTAACACTAAAAACTACATTAAAAAAATTTTTTTTGCAACAATGATGCTGCTTAAGAAAGGGGGAAAAACAAAACATTGGTTGAGTCACTTGTTTTTGTATTCCTTGTAAGTTTCTGTTTTTGTAAGTTTCTTGAGGGAAAAGATCTCGCTTGCACTGTTCCGCACTCCGTCCCCAAGTATACCATTCACAGCGGTGGGCACAGTTGGCCCTTTACAATCAATCAATCGCAAACCAGTAAGGACCAAAGCACTCGCCAGCCTTCCTTTCTCTCCCTGCTTGGACCCACGTTATGCAATAATACCCACAAGTTGCTCCATGCCTACCACGTGACAACGCCCCCGCCCATGATTGAACCCAGCCAATCAGAATGCCTCACACCCGCGGCCATGCGCCAACCCCACTGCGGCACGCGGAGGGATCTTTCCTGTCACGCTTGTTTTTTCACCCACCGCAGCCAATGCGGCTGCGCGCCTGGTCCTGATTGGCCGAGAGCTGCGGGGCTGCGCGCGCAGGCGCCGCCTCGGTTACTAAGGGCGGGAGCCCGGCGAGGGCGCTGGGGAGCCGTGTGGTCCCGGGTGGGTCGAAGCCTGGCCGCACACGCCATGCCAAACCGCAAGGCCAGCAGGAATGCCTACTACTTCTTCGTGCAGGAGAAGATCCCCGAGCTGCGGCGGCGGGGCCTGCCTGTGGCTCGCGTGGCGGATGCCGTCCCCTACTGTTCTGCCGACTGGGCGGTAAGACTGGCGTCAGCGGGCTGGGCCGTTGGGAATTGGGAGGGCGAGGCGGAAGGGACAGCGACCCCATGGCCCCTGCCGGGGTGGTGGGGGAGCCCCCTGTGCCGTGTCCAGGACAAACCGGCGCCTGAACCCCAGCCCATGATGTCCAGGCGTCCGCCTGCGGGCCAGGGCGCCGGGACCTCACCGCTGCTTCTCTCCGTGTCTTTCCTGCCGTGTCCCCAAGCTCCTGGGCCAAGATGAAAAGGAGAAATATGCAGACATGGCTCGAGCGTGGAGGGCCGCCCAGGGAAAGGAGTCTGGGCCTCCAGAGCAGCAGGTAAAGGTCGCCGGGGAGGAGCAGCCACCTGCCTGGCGCCCGGGCACGTTCAGCAGGTGTCGGATGAGCGAGTGGGGCATGTCCGGGCGGCCCGCCGGGCGGCCCAGGTTGGTTAGTGCAAAGCCAGTTTTCATTTTCCTCCCTGCTATCGGGAGGCCTGCCTGTTACTAACCCAGCGGGCGCCCGAACTGGGGCGCACGCTGGTATCATTTGACCGTGAAGGCCGGGAGATCCCCTTGGGGGACCCACGCCCAGTGAGTGAACTCTGATTGGCAGCGGGCGTGGTGGCACTTGGGGCTGTACCAGAGGACCTCCAAGCGTTCCTTTGAACTCTTTATAATGAAAGAACCTTTTTTTCCCGGGTGTTTGAAAGTAGTTCGGACCAGTCTGTCTTTTTAAACGACACCCGGATCTAGGACCCTGGTTTGTTTAAAATACTGACATAACAAGGCTTGCAGGTGTTGGCATATATGTACCTTACAGGTAAGTGTTCAATAAAGTGCATTTGGGGGGATTTTTGCGTAGGTAGAACATAAAAATGCTAAATAAGATTGGCCTTCTTGATTTGTGTCAAGAAAGTGCAGGGTAATTGCATTTTCCCCCTCCTGGGTTCTTTCCGTTCTTACATAGTGAAATTCCATTTTTCCTTCCAACTGCCAACGTGGATTGAAATTCTAGAGAGGTTCGCTTGTTTTGAGAGATTTTTATTGTGAGCCTTCGTTTGAGTAGAATCTCTAATCAATTTTATTTGTACTTTTTTTATGCGTGTGAGCCTAGGTGTTTTTCCTCCCTCCTACAATTTGTTCTAAGACGCTTCCCTTTGAAAAGCAGGCCGTGTTGGCCCTGCCCCTCGCTGCCCCTCGGAGTCGTCTCCATCTTCTGGTTTTCACTTCCGGTGAAGAGCAGAGGCTCAGAGACTTCGCAGACGGGGTTCTTTTGGCCACTGGGCTGGCATGTGCTGTTCACTCAGTAGAATTCGTTTACCGCTCCCCTGCGGTTCAGAGCATTGGGAAATGTTGCGTTATCTGCCTTTCCCGTCGCTGTTGTCCACAAATGTGTCCGTGTTTACTCAGTGGGTTCGTTGGCCTGGAGATGTTACTGACGTAACCTGCTGCTTTGCTAAATTTAAGTGTGTGGGGTAAAGAGCTCAGCAAGCGTGTGCGTGGCGGTCCCTTCTCTTCCCCTTCAGAAACCTGTGTGCACCCCGCTGCGGAAGCCGGGCCCGCTCCCACTGAAGCCGCCGAGCGTTTCACCCCCGGATGTGTCAGGCTTGTCTCTGAAGAGCGATCAAGGTAGAGTCGCCCGAACGCGTTTGCTCGGGTACGTCTGGGGGCGCGAGGCACCGTGCTGTGTTGAACAGTAAGTGTGCGGTCTGTTTGTTTTGACCCTGTGTTTCAAGGCAATTGATTACACTTGTTGAAGTTCGGTGCCCGAGTTGTGACAGGTCAGGTCATTCGCTCTTGTGGGAGTAGCTCTGGAGGTTTTTTCGGAACAAAAATCTGTTCTGTTGGTTTCCTCCACTTTGTGTGTTACTAAACGTGCTTTATGGATCTAAACGTTTATAACTAGGTCCTTAAACACACGGCGGCCTAAACACATTTAAAGTAGGAAGGTAGCGGGGAGTTACCTTCCCCGTCCCTGCCCCGTCCCCGTCCCTATGCCTCGTCCCAGGAAAGAACAGAGCTGATGAGAGCCATTGCTCTTCTTCTGGCCATTCCTGTTCATTGCGGTCTGACCTTATGGAAGGTTAACAAACTCTCGACAGTCTTAAATGTAGCCAGGCCTGGTAAACAAGGCTCTGCTCACATTTGTTTTTTCCTTAAGGTAATTTATACATGGTCTCAGGTGTATTGGTAGAAAGGAAAGGGTGAACTAGACTGTCTGCAGTTTATGTCACAGAGATTTCCTACACCACCGTACCTGACTTTGTCTCCTAGACCCTTGTATTTGTCGGCCCCGGGTCTCAGCTTTCCTTACCGCGCCCCTGACATTCAGGGCGCCTGTTCAGCTAACTTACACAGAGCGGCCTGCCGGTCCGAGTGACTTGGCTGCTTCATGCGAAGAGCGGTTACTGCTTTAACCCTTGGTGGGTGTAACCGGAACCTTTCGATCCCTTCGCTGCACACAGGGGATTGGTCCTCTCTTTTCCAGCTCCTCGCAGAATGTAGGAACACAAGGCAAATGGTTCTGAAGGGCTGCTTTTGGAGAAGGGGTAGACGGGAGACAGCTCACCTGCTCATGCCGTGGTATGATTGTTTTCTAGCTCTCCTTGGAGGTGTCTTTTATTTTCTGAACATTCTCAGCCATGGCGAGCTGCCCCCGCACTGCGCACAGCGCTTCCTGCCCTGCGAGATCGGCTGCGTGCGGTACTCCCTGCAGGAGGGCATCACGGCCCACTTCCACAGCTTTATCAACCCCGGTGAGGGCCCGTGGGCGGGTCTGGGCTGCAGAGGGCGTTACCGTGGCCCCCTGGGCTGCGCCGTGTGTGCTCTCAGAGCTGACGCCCCGCTGAGTTCCCGGGGCTTCGCGGGGCTTGAGCGACAACTGCCAACAAGTGGGTGCTGCCGCGGGGCCCCGGCTCCAGCTCCCAGTGAGCGTGTGCGCTGGGCGGGGAGCGTGCCTGCACGGGCTGCCCCGCTGCAGTGCTCGAAAAGCTGCTTCTGTGGGCTCCACTCAGGGGCGTCCTCACCTGTCCCCTCCTCAGCCGTCCGGCATCTGTAACTGGCCATTGCTCTGGAATCCCAAGCAGAGTGCTGAACCCTCCCGACCTGTTAGCTCCTCTGCAAAGTGGGGTTCATACCTCTCAGGGAGCTGCCCGAGGAGTGGCAAGAAAGGGGGGAGCCCCGTAGCTGCAGGCCGTTGGACCTGGGTGTCCCCTGCGTCTCTTCCTCCCGCTGCCCCAGTCGTCACCAGCAGCGCATGACGACGACCTGGGGTGTGGGTCAGTTCCCGTGAGGACAGACGGGTGCAGGGGACACGGTACCTTCCCTGTGAGCGGGGACCCACCTGTGTTTGGAGAGGAATAAAGGCGAGAGGTTGGGGGCGGGAGAGCTGCTCCGGTTTTGTCCGTTGCTTTACGTCTCTTGGGCTCGTGGAGACAGCCCGCACGCCTCCTTGTCTCCAGGTGACGGAGACCCCGCCCTGCACATGCCGTTCTGCGAGGGTGTGAGGGTTAGACAGACGGCGTTCGGGGGCTTTTGCTCTCCCAGAGGCCTCTGCTGCAGACCTTGCCCTGCGAGGGCCGCGGACCCTGGGGCCGTGCCCAGACCCCGAGCGGGGACCCCTGTAGCGCAGAGGTTCCTTACCCAGGGTTTCTTTTTCCGCAGCAGCAGCTTGCCTCTCCAGTAGCTTAGACAGCACACTAGAATCTCCGACAGTCACCACAGCCTTGGTTGGAAGGCGCTATGAAGTAGGGTCGATGGCGTGTATTTCCACGTGGCGGCAGCAACAACCTGCCTGCCCCAGCGTGGTCGTGCCGGGGCCTGTGCTGCTGAGGGGCGGCCGGGGGGCTGCCAGGGCTCTGCTTCTCTCAACAAAGCACTTTGTGTTGCAGGGGAGATTCCGCGCGGCTTCCGGTTTCACTGTCAGGCTGCAAGTGAGTATGCGGACGGTGGGGGTCAAGTGCGCGTGCACGACCGGTTGGGGCGCTGCTTTAACCAGGCGCGCGGGTGTCTGCCAAAACCCAGCCCTGAGTTAGTTGTGGGAGACCGTGCATAGAGCTGGCGAGTAGTGTGTAGGAGCCCTAAAACCATCCAAATCGTGTAGACTTGGGGGCGGCGCCCCATTTCCTTCAGGGGGATGGTGGCGCTACTTCTGACGCCTCCTTTGGCCTTGAGATCGGCGCTTCTGCCGGCCAGGGCGAAGCTAAGTCCTCTAAGAGGTATCAGGTTATCTAGGTTTAGGGCCGTTGACAGGGGCGTCCTTTCAGAATTAAGAAAAAAGATGACGCTTCAAAAATGACAGTTGAAACATTTAAAGAAGCTCTGAAGTAATTTTTTAGGTGAGGAAAACGGGCTTTCATTTTCAGTGTTTTGCAACCAAAGGACATGACTGCGTATACCTAAGCTCTCGAACTAAAGTATTTTATAGAAACTGGATTTTAACCGGCTTCCTGTTTGATTGGAATGAAAATCATGGTAACAGGTGCATTTACTCTTGCACTTGGGGGTCGTGAGTAGGTAAAGTGAGGGCGACTTGCACACCAGCACTGTGGCACTCTGACGGTGGATCTGGTGACGTTAGCTACCAGGTGACCACGGGGCAGTTCACCGGCACGGCGGGCATACGCCGGGCGGGGGGGTTCGTGTCCTGGCAGGACGGAGCGGGGCACTGAGATGCGGTCATGCGACCCGGGGCGGCGCTCTGGCTCAGACTCCCGGTCTGACTTTGGGGGTGGCCCTCCCAGTACCGTCAGGCAGCGGCCGAGGCAGGTAACGAGCTGCGGCGGGGACCGCAGGTGGGGGACCGCCGAGGCTGCGGCCTCTTCCTGTGCCCCACCCCCGTCGCTGCTCCCTGGTGCTGGGCTTGGTCAGATTTCCAACCCCAGCCTTGTCTTCAACTCCTTCAGGCGACTCCAGTCACAAGATTCCGATTTCGAACTTCGAGCACGGGCGCGACCAAGCGGCCGTGCTGCAGAGCCTGTACCGCTTCATCCGCCCGCACCCGGGGAGCTGGCCGCCCGTCTACTGCAAGGTGAGCCCGAGTGTCCGTTCGGGTGTCCGCTCGAGTGTCTGCAGACCCCTGACAGGTGCCCAGAGAGCGAGCCGCGCCTGTGTGTCAGCCGTGCATGTTGTTTCTAAGGTGGTCGGCTCCTGGAGGTCTTGGGGGTCGGTGTGGGTTTCTGCTCTGGCAAACC
>PVKM010050669.1:0-10662 GCA_004027735.1 Carollia perspicillata
AAGAGACTGAGCAGGGCTGGTCCCAGCCTTGAGACTATCTGTTATTATTCCCAAGGCAATGACCTTGCACTGTCATGCAATCCCTGTTCTCTGAAGAGAGCCGCATTATGACCATTTGTGGAGCACAACCAGGATGACCAAGGACTCATGCAGAATCTGAGGTCTGACCATGCCTATAGAAAACAGCTGAGTGTCAAGAGCCTGGGCACATGCTTGCACGTGTGTGTGTGTGTATGTACGTGCTGGCACTGACCTTTCGGAGGCAGGACTCCCTTTTTTCCAGACCTGCAAACTCAGAACCACAGCATCACCAGGCAGGTGAGGCTAAATCTCAGAGATGGTATGTAAAAGATTCTTTCTTCCACAATTTAAAATGAGAATAAAAATCATTATACACTTAAAGTTATGGATGGACTGGAGGAGAAGTGAGAAGAGACCATAAAATATACATGGAATGGGTTGACAGTGGATGTGGAGTGTATATTTCAAGAGAGTTCAGGAAAATAAGTGTTTGATTAAGAAAAGTGAAGAACAATGTCACATACACATGTGCACATTTACACATACACATGTGCATGTGTCTGTAACATGCTTCGTGGTTTTCAAAGCCCACTGACTAATCAGCCTGATCCTCCTGGTAATCCTATGAGGAAGACAGAGAGGGGTCCGTCTTCCCACTGTAAGAAGAGAAGACAAGTCTGAGGTGGTTTGCAGAAGGCCAGATGGCTAGTTAAGTAGTAACAAGATAATAAATAGGCATCTTGATCCCCACCCAGTATGTTTGTTTCATGAATCTATCCTCAGTATCTGTTGAGGTTTGGGAAACAAAATCACCATCAGTACCATTTCCAAAGGGCAACCAAAAAGAAAGAAAAATAAGGCAACGTGTTCAGCCTAGTATTTTACTGAGCTCTCCGGATTCTTTGCCTATTGAATATTTCATGAACAACAAAGACCCCCTCTAATTGCTTCATTCCTGCCCCAAACTTAGAAGACTAAAATAATTTATTGTTGAACTCTTTGTAGTGTAAGGTGATTAGAAAATATCATCTTCAATAAACTTTTAATTATATGCTCAGGGTCAAACATTTGGAACCTTATTTTCATTAAACTGGCACTGCCATCAACCATGCTTTTTCATTTTTAATACAACTCTTTTTCTGTTTATCCTTACCCTATATTCATCAGAAGCAAAACCTTCCAAACCCTCCCTCCGTCCACATAAAGGAGACTAAGGGAGAGCTGTTATAGTTGCTGTTCTGCGTTCATTAGTCTGAAAGCCAAGGCCACCGCTTCTCTGATTGGATCGTGAGGAAGGTGTGCACTTCGGTGCGAACTGAGAATGCTGCTAGGTCACGGCCGCTCCAATTCGCCTGCAGACTGAGTGCACGCTGTCCGCACCGAGACCCGGAAAATGAAAGGCAGCGTTCCGAAACTCTTACAGCAATCTCAGAGTAGTTTTATGTCTGCTGAATATAATACTAAAAAACTAGGTAGCATTTCAAATGCTTTTTATTTCACTTTTCTAGGCATTTATTTTTATTGTATTTGACAGAAGTATTGATCCACGACAAGTTGGAAAAGGAATAAAAGGACCACTCCATCACCACAGCCAGTTTGAGAAGCACTATGTTAGGCGATGCCACCAAGCCTTCTGAGTCAGGTGTTATTTGGGAAGAATATAATGATTTTCTAGAATACTAAAGATACCCACATCTCAATGAGAGAACAGAAGTTCAATGTAAATATACGTCAGTTTGGTGCAGCTACTATGAAAAACAGTATGGAGTTTTCTCAAAGAATTAGAAATGGATCTGCCTTATGACTCTGCAATTCCACTTCTGGGGATTTATCAGAAGAAACCCCAAAAATGAATTTGAAAGGATATATGCACCTCTATGTTCATTGCAGCATTATTTATAATAGCCAAGGTATGAAAAAAGCCCAAGCTCAACAGGCAAGTGGATAGAAATGCTGTGGCACATGTATACAATGGAATATTATCCAGCCATAAAAAGGAATGAAATCTGGCCATATGTGACAGCGTGGATGGATGGACCAAGAGGGTAATGTGCTAACTAAAGTAAGCCAGGGAAAGGCAAATGCCATATGATTTCACTCATATGTGGACTCTAATGAACAAAATAAATGAACAAATAAAACCGAAAGAGACTCATAGACACAGAGACAGAACTGGTGGTTGCCGGCGGGCAAGGGCGTTGGGGAGCTAAGTGAAAGAGGCGAAGGCACTAAGGAGTGCAAATCAAAAGCTGCAAAACAGTCACGGGGAAGGAAGTAAAGCCCAGGAAATGTAGTCAGTAATATTGTGATACACAAGTGTGGTCCCGTTGGGCACTGGAAATATTGAGGGGAATAATGTATAAAGTATATGATAGTCTAACCACTAAGCTGTACCCCTGAGACCAATACAAAATAAAATTGGAATTTAAAAAATTAAAAATATATAAATATGCAGTGGGGCAAAAGTAGGTTTACATGAAACACACACAGCATTTACTCTTGAAATATGATTTCAAAATTATTTTGCCGTACAAATAGCCTGTATATATATATATCCATAATAGCCACATACATTCTCATTCCTACATTGTGTTGGGTCCTCCAGCTAACTTTCCTAGGCGTGGGTAATGAGAAGCAAACAATTCAGAAGTGAGTCAAGTCAGATGTCAATAATGAGTAAGGTAAGATACTTAAGCAAAACACAAGAAGCCCTACTAGACACAGGAAATTTTACAGTGAACTCGGTTACTCTGCTGACTCAGACCGGCCACGCTGAGAAAGGAACGGCCGTCCCTGCCCTTCTCCCTCTCTGTTCTGGTAGCTGCGTGGCATGAGCAGGTGGTTTCAGTTCAGTTCCTCATTTATAAACCAGCTCTGCAAACACACACACACACAAAGCCACTTGATGGGTGGTCTCAGAAGAGGGGCTACGGACTGACCGGACATGAGACACAATTACCCTCTCACCCTAGAAGGAGGTCCCTGCAGGTTAGGGGTGATGGATACCAGTAGGTCAGGATGAAAAAAGCCGGCACAGCTGCTGCCTACATGGGGAGGACCTGAGGGAGCGACGGAAGAGGTTCATTTCCGGATTACTTCTTCCACCAGCACCAAAACTGACTTCAGAAAGGCAGCAATCAGGTTTTTACTCACATATGTCCTTTAACGCCTCCTGTTCTTTTAGATTGTTAAGTCTGTCATTTTGGAGGAAGCATTTTAAGTCACCGTCTTTTGAAAGTTGTACTTTTTAAAAAAAGAACAAAAGAAAAAGTGATGAAAAATGACTTTTTGGGGGGGAGGATAATAGACCCAATGGAACTGAGTTTGATTACCACAATATTGTGTACGTATATAATTTCATGGGTAGACAATGGCTGTGTCACCAATGCTCTTAACAGAGCCTGTTTTCTATTCCCCGAGGTTCCTTGGCCATTTGTGACAATGCAGACTCCCTCTAGTGGCCAAAGCAATACATGTAGATTCACAGGTTTCTTAACAAAAAAGGGTGTTTGTGATCTGTTTTTAAAAGAAAACATTTTAAATGCATAATTTCTTTTTGGAGTACTCCAAATAAGGTAGTCATATATATGCAAAATTATCTGAGTGTGTTGCTAAATGTTACACATATTTAGTAATAATTCTTATAATTGATTAGACACTAATACATCATTCTGAATGTGTAACCATAAATGTTCAGAACAAAGACTTATCACCAAATTTCTTAATAGGGCCATGGTTACTCTTTACCAATTCTAGTGCTTACCATTTAGGTGCCTGAATTTCCACAGACAGATTATTTCCAAAGCAAGTATCAGGTCATTAAACAGAATCCTTAAAATTTGATAGTTCCAATGAAGGCTTTATTTAACAAAATAGATGTGTCCCCTTTAAAGTGAAATGATCAATTCCTAAAATATTAGACCTAAAAGTTCTGGTTAAAGGAGATAACATATATATGTGGAAATTCTATATACACTGCACAAAATTTTTAAAAATCAGATGATTATTTCTGCCATCTAATCCCAAAACCTTGTTTTGCAGATGAAATATGAAAACCTGGGAGCAAGCGAGCCCAATGGCTTGCTCCCGGTCACTGAACTGGGGAGCAGGAGAGGGAGGTGGAACCCGGCTGCGGTGACCCCGTCCTTCCGGATTCCAGAAAACTGGGGGAAACAGTCCTCCTTTGCCCTGCTCTCCCCTTCGGTCTGCACAGGCTTGTGACTACGAAGGCTTTAGACCAATTCCCCCAGGAAGAAAATCTCATTTCTTTAGAGATCTCACATCTCTTTACACTTTATCGATTATTTAAGCACGTTCAGAGGCACTTATGACCTGAAAGAGAATTCCTTTTACAGAATGAAAATGAGAAATGAATAATAACAACAACGTATGAAGATTCCTGGTCCTGATGCTCTCCTTGTTACTACGGACTTAAGAGTTCAGTGTCAAATTTCTTCTAAATATCTAGGATTTTGTGAAAAACAAAGGGTGCCAAACTAGTAAAAGAGCTTTGAAAGTGTGGTAAGTGCCGTTTAAAAAACAAATTCTTGTTTTGCTTAGCCAAAGTTAAATCTCACCTGAAAAAAAAATTTTAATCTATTGTTTTGTTTCCTGAAAAGTGGAGGGATATAGTAGGAAACAGTTGAACTCTTTGGAGAATGAACAGAAGAAACAGAAGAAAGTCACGAATTCTCTCCACAGATGTACACTAGTGGCTGTGCTAAGTGCTGGAGAACACCCTATTATGACTTCCTCCTGACAGCTGTGCCGTTGGAGCTGGACTAGAATTAAAATCCCGTCACAGTCATGGCTATGACCTACCATAATTACATTCGCAGACAAATACAGAAATGGGCTGCCAATTCTTGGGCAGGGTCAAACTCACTTGAGTCATTGAGTGTTCTTCATGACATGAAAATTTCTAAGCCCCCTCCCCCCATCAACCCAGAGTGTAAACTGGGAAGAACAAGGCGTGCGTCTGTCTCGTCTACTTCCGTACTGAGGAAAACGCCAGGGCCAACGTCGGCATTCATTCCACGTTTGCCGAATGTGGACTCCAGGCTAGAGATCATCGAGCAGGAATGAAACAGGAACTGAGGGAAAGATGATGGGGATGTTTTAGTGAGTGTCTTGTCCAGGAGATATGGGGCCTTTGCAAACAGCACGCTACCTGATTGCCTGTTGCTGGGGAAGAATGCCCCGTTGGGCTTCACTTTTCAGATGGGCAAACTTCGACCACATTCCCTAATACCTGTCCAGAGATTATGCAGCATCCCCAAACTGCCCACTATATTGCAAGTTGGAGGATGAAAAATCCATGAGATCTTAACCACTGATTGAAATGTCAGAAAAGCAGGCAATAGGTATCAACGTTGATTCTTCAGGGTTCGTACAAAGCAAACATGCACAGAAACAATTGGTACCATTCACTCCTTATTCTTTAAAGACTGGCCAAGAGGGACAAGGCAGGGGTCTTGTAGACCAGCTGTCTTCACATGCTAGACTTATTGACTGTAGTGACATTTTTGGAAATCAAGACTAGGACCACTTCACTCCGTGTCTCTTGTCAAGCAAAATGTCCACCTTAAAAATAAAAGTAGCAGAAAACTTACAAAATCCCACCAGTTTTCCAATGTCCTATGCTTTTGAGTGTTTTTCTTTAAATGCTAACACATGATGGGTAATAGAAGCTTCTTTTTACTGTCAGAGAGATCAAAGAGAGGTTGAGAAAGAATCCATAAGCAGATGCTGCCCAGTGACAAACCTGAGAGAAGCAGACAGTGGGGCCAGATGTTGGGGTGACCTTTGGTCTGCAGAGCACACTGGCATGGTGTTGATTTAGATGGCTGTTGGCAGAAGCTTCGGATTCAGCAGCGGGGGAAAACACTGAACTATGGGACACTCTCCTACTCTTTCCCATCACTGGAGGACCTGAGACCACACTGGTCAGCAGCGCTGATGGCTGTCAGACAAGCTGAATTCACCACACAACCCTGCCAGTAGGCATCACATCAAAAAGAGTCAGCTGCGTGAACGGGGACGTCTCCAGGCTGTGCCATTTTGCATCCCACTCAACTTTCAACAGCTGTTTCTTGAGTGAATGCAGATGCAAAATAATTATATAAAAAGAACAGCATATTCAATATGTAGGATGTTTACATTTATCACACAGTCATTAACAGAGGATATAACTAAGAAGGACTCCGACATGTCTGAAAAGTTAATGCCCTATCGACAAGTCTAATTAGGGCCCAGTGAAAGTTCTAAATTGACCTCTGCACCGTCAGCCCTGAAGGAGGAGAAAGTATTTCTTAATCAGGCAGAACTACTCAAAGCAGTACCGAAGACACAAAAAGAGTATGTAATGACAGGTTACAGTTTTAAAGACTCCTATCACATTACGCAATTATTCCCATCACTCACTCAGTGGAAATTTAAAGGATTTTCCCAGTGACCTAAATGTCCTTATTATCTTAAACACTTGTGAATAAGGCAAAAGACCTCTCACCTCCCATTCTAACAGAATTTTAAACCTTTGCCAACATACAATGCTCAAACACTAACTGCAAACAACAGTTTGCTTTATTATATCGGATGCAATTGAAGACCACACAGTTCTTTTGACGCTTTTCGACATTTTGTCACTTTACCTGGAGAAATGTACACTGCTTATTCTGCACGGCTGCCGATGTCCAGCACTTGTCAAAACCTCTCTCTGTCAAGGCCTTCACAAGGAGTTGCAAAATGACAGATCAGGATGTCTGAGTTGATGGAGCCCCAGGAAAAATGGAACAGATAGAAAATTCATGACTCTAAACTACATCAAAGTGACTTCTGTCAACATCATGTCAAAAGAACTGTTCATTTTAAGAGTTTTTTTTAAATTATATAAACACTTTTTATGAGCTAAGTGTAATGAAAGATTTTTCTTGGTATGATCATCCAATATGATCATCCAAATGTTCCAAAAATATAGTTTAGATCATCCAGGAATAAGGAGAATTCTAATAGTAGTCACTGTCTTCCAGCTAAAACCAATGGCATTCAAGAAATATGTATGAAGATACTATTGGCTTAAAATAGGACAAACCATCTGGCTATAGAGGAACAAAAGTATATTTTTTGCATATTTTCTGGACCCACCAAATTTTTACAAGAATATAAATTTTATTCTTCTACAATCGGTTTTGAGCCATTTTTTGCGTAGTATGACAATTTTAAAACACTTAATTCAGTGTTATTTTCCTAAACAAGAATTTCCTAAAATAGCTGGTATTACTTTAATTTTCTTTAAAAAATCCCTGGGAAACCCTTATAATGCATAATTTCCTTAAATTATTGCTTTCAAAGAAAAGTAAAAAAATGAAAAAAAGGGCTTATAACATGCAGCACTGCGTACATAGAACCACTCCATAATCACATTCAAAGAATCATTCAGTGGGTGAAATACGAGTTGCATAAATCTGGAAATGACCACTCTCCCGTTTTAATTCACATCTTTCAGGGAGGATGGCTGGCACCTGGTGCTGGAACCCAGGCAACTTGACTCTCACTGCTCGTATGTCACTGAAATGAACAGGGTAAGTGACCTTGCGAAGTCAAGACCATAGACTAGGCAAGGTGTGTATGTACAAAGCAGACAAGAGGGGAAAATACATATAATCCACCGCACACACACACGAATGCATGTATGTACAGGGGGCATGTGCATGCACACATGTGCACACAGGCTCGCGGGTACACATGCATGGACAAGCACACGTGCACCTGAACCAAGAATCGATGTCTAATTCCCAGTCACTGTGACCATCCAAGACTCTGTTGATTACTTTCACTTCTCCAGTTAGCTGGGGCCTAGCAATGTTTACATCGGTCCCTCCTAACAGCTGTTCTCAGAGAGGCCATCTACAATCCCTGTAGCAGTGGCTACTGACTCAGTGCACTCATCCAGTCGCAAAAAAAAAGCCCACTCTCTGTGACCAGGAAGGTTTGCTTACCTCCAGAATGACAAAAGATCTCACACATTATGATCGCCTCCAGTTTTGAGAGTAGAAGCCTGCGTCAAAATGATCCTATTGCACTGTGCCTAAATATGTAGGAGAAGTACCATCCGCTAATGCAAAAGTAGGACAAGATCGCCATTTCTTATTATAGGAAGAACTAATACATATTGTGTCCTACTTACGAAAAGATGTTTATTACCTGTAAGTGTACAGAGGTGTGGGCTTCACAGCAGCCGTGATTGGTAATAAGCTTATTTTTCTCATTTACATTGATAGCAAGCATTAGTGAAGATATATGCATTTCATTTCATGGTTCAGAAAAAACAAAGTATATGTATATGTGATAGCTGTGGGTGGTTAATGAAATGGTCTGACAAACATAAGCTAATACATAATCATACCAGAATGTGAACTGGCACACCTGTTCCTGCTTCACAGACTTGCCATTCTTAAGGAAAAGTTACCACTCTCAAGCATTAATACACTACTATTTAGACATCAATATGCTCCAAGAAAATTTTAGCCACTTTTTCTGTTGTTATTGCGATCACTAAAGGGTGGCTATTTTAATGATATCAAATCTCTTTTGCTTGTGTCCTAAGAGTAATGAAAACATCACACATGCATGAAGCTCCAGTAATTATTTTAAACTGCCTTCTGTTGTCCCCCTGAGGAACACGGTGGTATTTGTTTGATGCAGTTTAATTAGTGTCAGGGTAATTAATGCTATGCTATCTACATGAGATCAAAACCCTTTCTTTGTAACACTCTGGTAACTAAGAACTAAGAAAAGGAAGCGTTTTGCAAACGCTGAGGCATGGTGTTAACCTGAGTTCACCAGTGAGCCCAGTTGCTCATCTCTTCTTCCACGCCTCACCCAAACGGCAATTTCAGTCGCTCCCAGGACGAGATCAGACCTGTAATGCGTTGGAACCACACTGTCAGGCATACGACCCCGTGGCTGCTATGGAATTAAATTCTTTCTTTATGGGTATAATCAAATTAACTAAAACATTCACGGTCACCAGGCACCTTTTGCCAGAGTTTAATCCTTTAATAATGAAATAGTAAACTTTTGCACCGATGGGGAACTACAGCCCCTTATAAACAGGGTATGGTATTACCATGGGCTGATGTAGTTTTTCAAATAACAGAATCATTGGTTTAATGAATGAATGTGATTCTGCTTAAATGCCTGAATGCAATTTGCATTTCATAGTATGTATAGATATTCTCTCTATTTGACAATAATGTTAAGGGAGGCAAAAACAGAGAAAGGCAGGGAAAGGAGTAAAATCCACAAATATTCCAGACACACACATAACGTGCACCACCATAAATCCTCTCTAACTGTTTCTTTGGTAATAAGCAACGGTAGTATAAATCTCCCAACACACACACTCAAGCTGATCACAGGCTTAAGGAAATAGCTCCAGTTATTTTGACTGGGTAAATTATTATATCCTAGAGGTTATTCCAGTTGCTAAAAAGGCATTGTGGCTAACCGACAAAAATAAAAAGATCAACCATTTTCTTTATTTTATAACAGATGAAATTACAGGCTGCATAGGATGGACACGATGGCACTGAATTTATTTGTACTCTCAGAAATGCACCATGTAGTGTTGATTTGGGAACAAGACTGGCGCTCCAACACAACCGTGATAACCAGCATTAGACTGATAACATCTTTTATGGGAAGGGGAGGCTTAATGGCACACATCTAAAAAAAATAAACACAACTGGCTTAAAATCAACCCGAGTGGATTTAGTCCATTATATAAGTGTGAAACTACTAAGCCTGAAAATAACTCTGCACTGGACAAGAAACAAAGAAAAATACTTCTAAGAGAGTGCAAATGTTAAGGCTAGAGTAGTTATGGAATTGTGTCCATATCCATCAGTGGCTGAAATTAAGGTTAACATTATAAAATGAAATTTCACTCGCTCAGGCTGGCGGGGTATCCCCACCTGAGAGGGTTTGTGCTGAATACATCTTTGTGAGGTCATTCATTACTGAATACCTGGTGGGCTCGGCTGACTAGCAAAATATGTTCTTTCACATCTTTAGTTCTGCTTCCTGCAACTTAGTTGTTTATCAATTAAAGTGATAAATACAAGTGACTTTGATAACACAAGAAACGCATTATGCAGTAAAGTAACCTCCAGGAACCCTGTAATAAGAACGGCGTGCAAAGTTCAATAACTGTGAAAGAACTATTAAAGAGGACACACAAACAAGTGACCTTGACTGACAAACGCACTTCATTCCAGCAATAAACAGCAGTGGTGCTGATAACTGTTCATTGGCGCAGAGAGTAATTACCTATCTGTCAGCGTTGCTGGTGTGTGCGAAATAGTATAAATGAAACATACATAATGTACGGCAATAATATCGGGCATGCAGAACCTAATGCATTATCATCATTCTCAGGACTCAGGTTTATGTGGCTGCCACCACTGAGTAAATGCCTTCTAGCCATGATAATTTCATTCTAATCTCTGTTCCATATTATAATTTTCATAGCTAAAAGATACTGAGGAGCAATACGTTTCAATCAAGGGCTAAATAGAACACAACCTGTAACTGGGTATTTTATACACCTATATATATTTTTTCTTTCAAAAAATTTAGTCC
>PVKM010050670.1:0-10661 GCA_004027735.1 Carollia perspicillata
CCTGGCTCCTGGGACCCCCTGAGGGAGCCTCATCACCCTATTTCACCCTGTTTCAGTCTTCGCTCTGGGGCCCTCACTGGCCTGCAGGGTGCACAGGCTGGGTGGGGGTAGGGGTGCTGGGGTGCTTAGGGCACGCCAGGGCCCTAGGGCAGATATTTTGACCTAAGGACATTTGGGATTGAATAGTGTTTTGTTGTGAGGGGCAGTCGTGCATTGAGGGACGAGTAGCAGCATCCCTGGCCTCTACCCACTGGTTGCTAGTAACACCCCTTTAGTTGTGACAACCGAAAATGTCTCTACACGTCACCGAATCTCCCAGGGAAGGGGGTGGGCAGTAAAGCCACCCCTGGTTGCTGATCATTGTCCCAGAGGCCAGATGCCCCGGGGCTTAACCTTCCTGTAACACTTGGTCCTGCCCAACTTGCCATCTCACCTGTGTATGCTGCTACTCACCTGACCTCCCCAAACGACACGTGTTGCCAGGAGCAGCAGCAAAAGAGGACCCCATGTGCCCACGCCCCCCCGCCCCACCCATCCCCTCCTCTGGGTGTCAGCAGGGGGCAGCATACACAGGGTGCAGGCTTTGTAACCAAACATCAGGGCGTTTGTTCCTTAAACACTGGATTTTAAGGTCGGGTCAGCCACATCTCAGCTGTGTGTCCTTGGACAAGTTTCTGAGCTCACGAAACCTCAGCTTTCTCCTCGGGGAGAGCTTACAAGCCACACTGTGCGTGGTGGTGCTGAGGACTGCCTGAGATGCTGCAGGTACAGCGCTGGGCCTGGGCCTAGTAAGTGGTGAACGCATGCTCAGTGAGTCCTTTCTGTGTGGTAAATCGGAGGGAAGAATCCACATGCGTGCCGTCTTAGGCCACAGTCCATACAAATGGCAAACTGGTGAGCAATGAGACTTGTAAATTTTAAACCTATTGTCTTAGCAAGAGGCTGTGTGAGCTTACATTTTGATCTCGTTGTTAGTGAATCGTTGCAGTTAAGGATAAAAGTATGATGAACGCTATCAAAGTTGCTCCTGGGTTTACTACTTGCTAACAGAACGCATATAGCAGCTTAGCCCACGATCATGTATTAACCAAAACAGAGGTTTTCATGAATGACTAGGTACAGGTTTTTGCTGTGCGTAGGAAGGAAACCAGTAATGCGGGTGAAATGCCATTGGCTAAAGGGTGGGTTTGAGCAGAGAGGTGAGGAGGCTCCTTGTGATGCTCCTGTCGTGGGTCGTAGCAGGGCATCCACAAGGAGCTGCTCCAGGGCAGAAGAGGGCGAAAGAGAAACGAGCTGAGACGCACACGTCTCTGCGTAATACCGGAGAACACATGAGCGTAAGGGCAAAAAAGCAAGAGTTAGGGCGAGTATTACATCGCTCTTTTAAAAACACATGATGTAGAAGTGTCTTAAAAATAAGATCGCCCATTGGGGCAGCTGTCTCTCGAACACATGCCGTGTAAGAGAACCGGGTCTGAAGGCTGCGCTTGAGGGTGAATGATTGATTGTTCATTTGTTTGGGTTGCAGCCTGGTCTCCTTGGCAACTTTCCTGGCCCCTATGAGGAGGAAATGAAGGGGATTGCCGATGTTACCGGCATACCTTTAGGTAAGGTTCATTTCTCAGCTTTCCAGTAGTTTAATAAAGCACTTAGATTTTTCTATTGCGGAATGGTACACGTCCGGTGAAGTGCACAGATCTTAAAGATACAGCTCAGTAGACTTTTAAAAATACTTACGTGCATGTAATTGCAACTCAGATCAACATGCAGAGAATGCCAGCCGTCCAGAATGCTCCATCGTACCCCTCCAGGGACAACACCGCCTCCCCAGGTGCCCACTGTTACGATTTCACCTCCATTAGCTTTGTCTCTTGAACGTTTACAGATGGAACTGGGCAGTACGCACTGTCACCTGCTCTCTTATTCTACTGTATGAACAGGAGATTGGGGTTGTCCCAGATTTGGGGTATTAAGAATGAATACGTATGAACTTTCTTGTACGTCTTTTGATGGGCGGATGCCCTCATTTCTCTTGGATATACAAGGGGGACGCCCCCAAAATGGAATTTATTTGTAAAAATTGTGTGTTCTTATATGCTTACACTTCAGTCACCTTCAGCGTACTCTCTATTTGATGTAATACACCAATCAAGACATTTTTTCTGCTGCTCAAACCAGTTTTTGAACTTGTCGATTTTGATGCCTTTTAGGGCTTCTGCCATTTTTTTGTTTCACTCCTTCCACATCAGCAAAATGTTTCCCTTTGAGGGCGTTTTTCATCTGGGGAAACAAATAAAGAGTTGCTCGTAGTCAGATCAAGTGAACAGGGAGGGTGGGGCGTGGCGGTCATGCCATTTTTGGTCAAAAGTTGCTGAACACTCAGCGCGTTGTGGGCGGGTGGCCTCGTAAATCACCCATCACGAAATGGGCAAATGTGTTGAAAGAGTCTTCAGAAAAATTCATGGAAGCTGAACACAGTCTCTCACAATGACACCAGCTGGCACACTGATGCAGATGGGTTCCTAGAGCACTCACCTAGCCAGGGAAGCCTGTCCTACAAGGGACCCGCCGCCCAGAAGATAGTCCCGGTGGGTTGTGGGGGTCCCCCTCATGTACTGGGTGTCAGGGTAGGTGCATGTTTAGCCTGGTAGATTCTGCCGACCAGTCTTCCAAAGTGGTTGTATCCGCTGGCTGTCAGCAAAGTATCCGAGTTCTAATTTTCTCCACTTGAATCTTTTCTACTTGATAGTCTTTTTTATTTGAGCCATTTTATTGAGTGTGTTATGGAATCCCATTATTGTCTCCTTTGCTTTTCCCTGATGGCTGATGAGAGTGAACAGTTTATTGACCCTTTTCTTCCTTCTCTGTGCTGGTTAAAGTCTTATGCCCTTATTTATCTGTTTGAGGAAATTCTTTATATATTCTGAGTAAAAGTTTTTTTTGTCAGTAATATGTATGCCAAATACCTTTTCCCAGTCTGTAGCTTGCTTTTTTATTCTCTTATTGGAGTCTTTTGATGAACATAAATTCTTAATTCTAATGAAGTTCATTTCATTTTTTTGTAGGGGTAGTGCTTTTTGTGTCCATTTAAGAAACCTTTGCATATGCCGAGCTCATGAAAATATCCTTCTCCCTTCTAGATGTTTTTCATTTACTTGTCACGTAATCTACCTCGAATTAACTTCGGGTGTGGTAGGAGTGAAGGGCCAGGCTTCAGGTTTTTCCATGTGGACTGTGCGTCCAGTGGACTCAGCAGCATTTCTTGGGAAGACTCGCCTTCCCTCAGTGCATTGCAGTGGTGCTCTTGAGGGAAGTCAGGTGATTGTATACATCGGATTCTGGCTGTGGACTTTCTGTTAGGTTTTATTTATCTATTTGTCTTTACTTATACCAATACCATGCCAGTGCAGTCACTGAAGCTTTAGAGTAAGTCTGAAAGTATGTAGTGTAAGTTTTCCAACTTTATTTTTCTTCGGAGTTCTTTCAGCCATTCTAGACCCTTTGCATGTCCATATAAATGTTAGAATCAGCCTGTCAACTTTGACAAAATAGCCAGCTGATATTTTGGGTGGGATCGTAATACTGAGTCTTCCAGTCCGTGAACATGGTGTATGAAATTCCAGTATTGATTTAGGTTATTGATTTTTCTGAGCTGCGTTTTTAATTTTTAGAGAGGATGTCTTGCGTATTACTCATTCATATATCCTCCATCATATTGTTTCTCATAATCTTCATATTCATCATGTTCTTAGGTATTGATGTTTTTGGAAGCCGTTTTTAAATTTTCATTTCCAACCAATAGTATTGAATGAAACAGACTTTTTCTGCCACCCCAAAAGTTTTCTTTTTAAGCTACTGAACAATAGAATTATTTTAAGTAGCCTGTATACCCTGATTTTACAAGAGAGATGAATAAGAATTTCTGGAAATCAATAGTATCTATCAACAAAAAATGGCTAGATTTTTTTTTTGTTTTTGCTTCTTTAAAAAATGATTCAAAGGGAGGTCTCAAAAATGATCTACAAAGATAATTAGCATACAGAAAATATACATTTGTAGCCTGTATAAGAAGTAAGTCTTTAATTTCTTTACTATGTAAAGAACTCTAGTAAATGAATACCACATAAATATCTCAAGAGAAAAGTGGATTAAAAAGATTAACCAATGATTCATAATAAAAGAAAATAAGAGTGGAATTTTACAAAAACAGAAATCAAATGGAAAAACACCCACATTAAATTGGGGTGAAAAAATGTTAAGCCTAATATATTAACATGAATTGGAACAGTGAAAATGTGTGTCATTGAATTATTAAATATAAATGGTATTATTATTACTACACAATTTTGGAAGAACATACAAAAATTAAAATGTTTTACAATGAACTTTCTTCATAAGCTCTGCACTTATTAATACTTCCTATATTTCTTTTCTCAGCTTTGAATATTAGTCACACTCTAAAAATCTAGACAAAATACTTCTCAGTATGCAACCAAAAGCCAGATGCATTAAATTTTTGTAGTTGAGTCTCCTGAAGAAAACTAAAAGGAAGCATATGGTTGAAAAAATGTGGACGTTATGGCGTAATAGAATTCCCCCGTGCCCAGATGTTCAGCTTACCCAGTGGGTCCCCGCCCTTTGGGGACTAGTCTTGTCATCCATCTGCAGCGTACAGGCTGGTGAGACGCTGTCACTCGGCCAGCGCTGCCGGCATGTTCAGACTGGCCTGCCAGAGCAGACACTCGCACAGGGAGGAGAGCGCAACCCTTTCTTAAACAAGAAGTTTCTGATAATGTCATGGTTCTCTATATTAACAAAAAAAATTTCTGTCTTTTCTCACAGGCGAGATTATTTCATTCAACATTTTCTATGAGTTTTTCACCATTTGCACTTCGATAATAGCAGAGGACAAAAAAGGTAAGTGTGCCCAGGGAGGGTGGGCGCCACGAAGTACAGGGTCAGCGAATAGTCTTCCACACAGATGGGATTAGGACTCGTAACATCTCAGTTTGCTTTGTGAATTTCGTGTGTGTTGCACTCAGTTTTAGGGATTTCGGTAAATTTTCAAAAGTAAATTGAAAACTACCCTTATTTTAAGACCACTGTAGTGCCTCTTAAAGTTTAATTCAGGCACGCAAAACAGCTCGGAAGAAGTGTTTCAGGACTGTTAGCACGGTTGCCCTTCCTCATGGTCTACTCACACTCATCTTCGGGATCTGATAGAAGTGCTCACAGGAGGCTTGATGATCTACGTCATTGGAATGGTCCCAGCCTTCCCTTGGAGCCCAGGACAGATCATCAGCCACCAGCCCCCGGGAGGACCACCATCGCCTCCCGTGTTTTTCCTGGTGGATCCCCAGTGTACCGAGCACAGGATGACTTAGCCTGAGTCACTCTTATTTTTGACTTGTACTTTGTTATAAAGTCTGCCCGTACCTAACCCTTGAGGTGTCCAGCTATGGGTAACAGTGCCTGAAGGATCCTGGCAAGTCACATTAGGTGACAACAATGTACCTGTGTCTGGGTAGGACCGTGTCCTAGCGGACCAAAGAATGACCACTGATCCTTTCCCCGTATTCTAACCTTACCTGGAACCCTGTGTTCTCAGGGATTATGGGGGGATCTGGCCAATGCGACAAGGAGAACAGTTTGACCTGAATACTTTCAGTATCAAGATGCTGCCTAATTCTTCTTGTTGGATTTAACAGTTGTGAATATCAGTGAACCGAAATGAAGCGTCCAGCTTTAAGGTCTGTCATACTATCATAACTGCTTCTATGCGTCTCTTTTGCTTTCTTTCGATTAGGTCATTTAATACACGGGCGAAACATGGATTTTGGCATATTTCTTGGGTAAGTAAAGAGAATGGTGTGTATGAGTCCTTAAGAAGAGTAGGTTGTATTACTCTGATGAAAAGTCCCAAGTCATGCTCCAAGTGTGACCGCGAGGGAAGAGTGTGGGTTCCTTAGTTTTGGGACAAGACGGGCACACTCTTACTCAGTAGTCGGTGAGTTTGTACCTGAGTGGTACCTAGTGAACAGAGATATGGAACATGCCTGAAGGCCCAGGTGCACGTCCACTTTATTGCTTAAAAGAAGGAATAGCTCTGGCTAGTGTGGCTCAGAGGATTGAGTGCCTGCCTGCGAAGCAAAGGGTCGCCAGTTTGATTCCTGGTCAGGGCACATGCCTGGGTTGCAGGTCAGGTCCCCAGTGGGAGGGGCACATGAGAGGCAACCACACATTGATGTTTCTCTCCCTCTCTTTCTCCCTCCCTTCCCCTCTCTAAAAATAAATAAAATCTTTAAAAAATCTCTCTAAAAAAGGAAGAATAGCCTTCTGTTTTATGTCTCCATCTTTCTGGAAAAAATGTAGCAGGGCTTTACAATGACGGACTAAATTTGAATCTGGGGTTTACAGTCTGTAGGCTGTTGTATTGGGAGAACTACTCAGCCGCTCCGAGCCTCAGTTTTGTCATGTGGGGAGTGGAGGACAAAACCCCTATATGGCAAAGTCCTTCTTTATATTGAATTGGGCGACATTGGTTAATAAAATCATATAGGTTTCAGGTGTGCAGTTCTATAACACAGCATCTGTACATTATATTGTGTGTCCATCACCCAAAGTCAAGTCTCCTCCCATCACCATTTATCCCCCGTCACCCTCTTCACCTCCCCCAGCCCCTTTCCCTCTGGTCATCACCACACTGGTGTCTACGTACCTGACTTGTGGTTGGTTTGGTTTGTTTTTGTGTTTAATCCCTTTACCCCCCGGCCCCCCCGCCCCTCTGATGAAAGGTTCTTGTTAGGATCGATCATTAGGGATTAGATAAAGTACCTAGTATAAAGCATGGGCATCGTCATCATATTCATCATTATCGTCATTGTTCTGAAATGTCACTGAAATTTGTCTTTTATAGGTGGAATGTAAACAACAACACCTGGGTCGTAACCGAGGCGCTAAAACCTTTAACAGTGAACTTGGACTTCCAGAGAAACAACAAAACTGTCTTCAAGGCGTCAAGCTTTGCTGGCTATGTGGGCATGTTAACAGGATTCAAACCAGTAAGGAATGTCCCGTAACGTAACATTACAGGTAGCTCTGCGTCCTGCTTTTACTCTCTGTGAAGGGTGGATCTAAGGAAACCTAAAAAGAGTGTGAGCCCGTTCACCCGTTCGCACTTCATGTCGCCTTCGCAGGAGTGAGCTCACATGGTAGAGAGGAGTAGACAGGAAATGAAGGTTCCTGAGCCCATTCTGGGGGCAAAGTATGTGGCTGGATGTCGGGGCTGGGGAATGGCCACCTGGAATTCGGTCCTGCGTCTGCCACCCGGGCACGTTGGGCATGAATTCTCTGCACTGCAGATTCCTCATTAGAAAAGGGAGGCCAGTAACATCGCATCTACTTACCTCACATACTGAAAAAGTGCTTTGAACTTCTACAACAGCTCTGTTGATAGCAGGTGATACCGTCATGGCTTTGATTTACCGTTGGATTCCCCACCCCCAGTCCAGGTTCGATAGACCATGTAGAGTACGGCGAGAGGGCCTTGCACAGGGTGGCCTCGGTTTCTGACGTCACTGCCTTCTTTTTCTCAGGGACTGTTCAGTCTTACACTAAACGAGCGTTTCAGTACAAATGGCGGTTACATGGGTGAGTAGATAGTTGTTAAATGGGATGGAGATTTCCTGGGCGTTTTAAGAGGACAGCCGGCTCTGCCTTGTGGTTAGACTCCCCCATTCCAGGTCTTGTGACCCTGTGTGTGTCTGCTCCCTTCCAGGAGTCATAGAGTGGATTTTGGGGAAGAAAGACGCCATGTGGATAGGCTTTATCACTAGATCAGTCCTGGAAAATAGCACAAGGTAATCTGGTTGCTTTATCTTCAAATTTAATATTTTCTTTTACTTTAAAATTATTTTTATTAATATAATTGATGTATAACATTAATGTAAGGTATACAAAAGGTTTTGTTATTTGTATATATTGCAAAGTGATTCTGTAGATTGAATCTGTAGATTGCTTTAGGTAGTGTGGACATGTTAACAATATTAATTTCTCAATCCATGAACATGGAATATCTGTCCCTTTATTTACATCTTTCATCAATGTCTTATATTTTTCAGTGTGCAGGTATTTCACCTTTTGCGTTAAGCTTATTCCTTGGTATTTTGTTCTTTTTGATGCAGTTAATTTCCTTCTTGTAGTTCATTATTAGTGCATAGGTACTGATTTTTGTTGATTTTATCCTACTTTACTGAATCTATTAGTTTTAACAGTTTGTGTGTGTGTGAAGTCTTCCAGTTTTCCATATATAGTATTATGTCATCTGTAAATAGCAAGTTTTACTTCTTCCTTTCTGATTTGATGTGTTTTGTATTTCATGCATAATCTGTCTAGTACGGTAAAAACAATACCGAATAAAAATGGTAAGAGTGGCATCTCTGTCTTGTTCCTAATTTGGAAGGAAAGCGTTTGGCTTTTCTCCACTGAACGTTAGCTGTGGGCTTGCTGTAAGCGGCCTTCGTTGTGTTCAGGCACACGCCCTCTGTACCCATATTGTGCAGTTTTTAATCATCAGTGTATGTTGGGAATTGTCAAATGCTTTCTTCGCATCTGTTGAGATTGTCATGTGGTTTTTATCCTTCATTTTGTTCACGTGGTGTATCACATTGATTTGTAGTTGTTGAACCATCCCTGCATCCCTGGGGTAAATCCCACTTGATCGTGGTGTATGATCCTTTTAGTGTGTTGTATTTTATTTTAAATTACTCATATTGAAATATAAAAGATTTTCCAGGTTATCTTCCATTGAAGAATTATTTCAGAGTTTCTGAGGTGAACCTCATATGGAATTCTTCATTTACATGTGTGGTGTGTGTGTTTACAGGAAGGAAATGAACTGTTTAACAAATGTAAGGGATAATGCCACTATGACAAGAAAAAATAACCCATACCTAAAATAAAAATAGTACTATAAAATGTTCATTTAAATCACAGTGCCTGTTAACCTAGAAGTTATGTTCTATGCAGAAATCTTATAATAGCAAAACTGCCTGTAGCCAGCATTACATCAAAATGACTTAGAATAAACGGACAACTCTATTTTTAATGCTCTCCAGGGAATGAGAAGAGTAATTTTTTGAAAATCCACTTCATTTATTAATGCCCCCCTTTCTAAGGTTTGCTCTCTCCTCCCCAAGTCCTGTCCGTGGTAACCAGTACTGTTTCCCCGTGCTCTGTGATCGAGGGACCGGCATGCAGAGTAAGGGTGGGAGAGGGTCCCTAGAGGCCGTTCTGTCCCTCAGACTGGAGTGGACATTTTGGATCTGTGTTCGGCCACATCGGAGTTGGAGCTGCTCCTCCCGAGCCATTGCTAACCACCCTTTTATAAAGAACATGTTCCTCAAATATTTGTTTTCACTTAGTAGCCGTAGTTAAAAATCTTTGATGCCATTTCAACTAAAACTTTTTGCTTTTTAAAAAATGTTTTTATGTAGTTATGAAGAAGCCAGGAATATATTGATCAAAACGAAGATACTGGCCCCAGCGTACTTCATCCTGGGAGGCAACAAGACTGGGGAGGGCTGTGTGATCACACGAGACAGGAAAAAATCTCTGGATATTTACGAGTAAGTGTCCGAGTTACAGCAGGACAGGAACTATGGCACGGACTGACATAGGTACGGGTGTGAGGCGTGAGGCCTGAGAGGGTCTCTTTTTCTATTTAGACTCGACCCTGAGCAGGGGAGGTGGTACGTGGTGGAAACGAATTACGACCGTTGGAAAAATCCCTTCTTCCTTGATGATCGCAGAACAGCTGCAAAGATGTGTCTAAACCACACAACACAAGGCGTAAGTAGCACAAGAAATGGTGACATTAAAGATCACGTTAGTTCTGGCATTTTTCTTTGGCTTCTATGGAATTTATAAATCTCATCCTATCCAGTATCAAGAGAAAGTCCCACTGAGTTTTTGTTTCGTTTTTAAAGAGCTAAACTCTGTTGTACTTACCTTTTTTATTCTAATTCTGGACACCACTTGGTGAAGTTGAATGACAAACAGGCAAGAATTAAAGGGGGAGGAAGAGTCAGAAAGAAAAAGTGATGCATTAGAACCATTACTTCTGCTCTGACATTGACCCCACGGGAAATTCATTTAGGGAGTTGGAGATTGATGGAAGAATGTCTTGGTTTCTGACCCATTTGTGTGAATAAGGCTGTTGACATCTGTGTTTAACATGCTGAACAAACTATTTTTGTGTTTTAGAGTATTTCATTACCAACCATGTATGACATCCTGTCAACAAAACCTGTCCTCAACAAGGTATTTACAATTTTGATTGATTGATTGATTGATTGATTGATTGATTGAAGAGAGAGAAGGGGAGGGAGGGAGAGATGGAGGGAAGGAAGGAGGGAGGCAGACAGGGACATCGACGTCAATCTGCTCTTCCACTCACGCACGGATTCGTTGGTTGACTCTTGTATATGCCCTGACCGCGGAGCCAACCCACAACTTTGGCATATTGGAACGATCTCTGCCCAACTGAGCTCCTGGCCAGGGCTTAAAAATATATACATGTATTTGCTTTTACAGAAAGAATTTCATCCTGTGTTTTATCTCCCCCCGTTATCCTGGGAGAAATCAGAGCTAGAATCATAAGT
>PVKM010050671.1:0-10657 GCA_004027735.1 Carollia perspicillata
ACACACACACACACACACACACAATCACACCCAGAGAACATGCGGAGGTCGAGCTGGGGGGAAGCCTGCACCTGAAATGTCGGGTTGCAGAGTTCAGCACACAACTTCCATCACACTGACCTGCGTGCGTGGGAAGGCTGCGTGGGAAAGTGGGTGTACTTCAGGGAGCAGAGAGCTAACCCACTGTCCTTGCACGTGGGTGGAAAAAGGCTCCGAACATCTCATCGTCAGGTTTGATCATGGTGCTTCTCACACATTTCCAAGTGACCAATAATTTTTTTAAATGAAATAGAATAACAGACTGAAATGGAAAATATCTGAGGGTATCAGCAGTTGCAAGGATGAGACTGGTTCAGGGAAACTCTTCAGTGAGTGCTTGTGTGAGAAAGAGTGGTGTGTGTGTGTCTACATGTGTGTGTCCTCACTTGTGGACGCTAGCACATTTGTGTCTGCTTTGGCGTGCTCGGTGTGGGTCATAAAGTTTAGGTCCCTTCTTTGGATTCTCTGCTCATGTGATAACTTTTTGACAATCGTTTGTTTTTGTGTGAAGCTTCCTCGTGAGGAGACAATGCCCTCCCTGCCACACCAGCCTGCCAGTGGTATTTGGCTTCACATGTCTGTTTCAGCAAATATGGATAATGTGAGTGTTCCCTTAAGATGGTCCTTCTTTCAGTGGGGGGAAGCAAACTCAAATTTCCAAGTCTGAGCTGGGGCAGATTCATCGGCTTACATGACACTGTGGGAAACTTTTTAGGGACACATGACCTGTGGTGACCTCTGACCTTGACCATCTCCCAGAGTGTCCGGGACTGAGGGGTTTCTGAGACACAGGATACGCAACACTAAAACTGAGACAGTGCCAGGCAAACCAGGATGAGTGGATCACACTGCTACACTCCCAGTGCCTTTTGTTTGAACTGCAGCAACGATCCTGGGCCAGTCGTCATGAAGAGGTAGCGATGGGAGGGGCAGGAGCAAAAGGCAGACACTCGTTGCTCACAGATGACAACACGTGAGCCCACAGTGCCGGGGAACCGGTAGCTGCCCAGACCATGGGGCAAGCTTTGCGGCCTACAGACCCCCAGCGAGATCACCAGATTGAGGTTAAATCCCTTCAGATTCTTCCAGAGCCTCCCTTTCTCATCCTCCCAACTATTCTGGAGCCTCTGACGACACATATGCTCCGAACACTGGTGCAAATAATTGGTAACACGACTGACATAGTGAGGCTGAGTGAGGCGAGCCTGGGTGAACTGAAGGTCAATTTTCCGTGAGCGGAGTCTCTTCTTAACAGTCCCAAACATCAGACCCTCCAAAACGCGGACTCTGCAGTTAGTTACCCGCATTTGGTCTCAGGCTTGCATTGCTCCACCTGATCATTCTATTCCAGGGCTACTTTACTGTCCTCTCACTCATAGTCTGCAACCTTGTAGAAAGGAACGTATGGATGGGGGCCATTTTTGAGAGACCTCGCCCTGGCCCTGGAGCGGGCCCCGTGCTGGAGTCTCGCCCTCTGTGCACTCCATCACGCCGTGTCTCTGACTCGCTTTGTTTTGAGTGGCTGGTGACAGCGTGCAAACAGAACACTCGTTGCTCCTGACTAAGAGGGCAAGTCAGAGAAAAATATCTTCTCGCTAAAAGGTTTATACCTATTTCTTTTCAGGTCTACATGTTGGAGGAACAACTGTACTGCAGATACTGGTTTTGTAGCTGGATTTCTTTTTTTTAAATTGAGCTATAATTTGTATACAGTAAGTGGTCAGATACTAGGTATGCAGCTTAATAATATTGACAAACCTATACGACTTTATATCTATCACCTAATTAAGATATAGGAAATATTTTTGTGAATGACTGTAACCGTCTTGTTTTGAAGTGAGCTTTTTTAAAATTGTCTAATTTTTGAAATAACTGTATATATTCACACACAGTTTGAAGAACTAATAGAGAAATCCCACATGCCCTTTATACACCCTTTACCCAGTTTCTCCCACTAGTAACATCTCACAGAACGATACTATCAAATTACGATACTGACATCGATGTAGGCAAGGTACAGGACATCTGTCACCACAAGCATTTCTGCCATTGACCTTTAACAGGGACACCTATGTACACCCCTCAACCCCGGCAACCACGATATTCTTCTTCAGTTCTACAATGTTGTCATTTTAAGAAAGTTGTATAAGTGAAATTATACAGTAGGTAATATTTGGGATTGCCTTCTTTTTTATTATATATTTTACTGTTATTCTATGACAGCTGTCCCAATTTTCCCCCTTTGCCTTCCTCTGCCCACCCCCCCCCACTCCCACAGGCCATCCCCACACTGTTGTCCATGTCTGGTGGGTCATCCATACATGTTCCTTGACTAGGCCCTTCCCCTTGGGATTGGCTTCTTCTATTCAGTGCATCTTCCTAGAGACCCATCCTCCTCCTTGCCGGTGTAAACAGCCCCTTCATCGTTATGGCTCAGTAGCATTCCATCTGGCCAGCTTGTATATCTCAGGCAGGCCATTCTGCTTCCCTTGACTTTATACCTTCTCATCTATAAAATGAGGGAGTTGGACTGGATAACCCTTAGAACTTTCTTCTATGGCAAAATTTTTATTTCAGGGGTTCTTGTCTCCCCTTAGATGTAATTTTATGATTACAAAGCACAACTCATGCTCTTCTTCCACCCAATCTGTTCACAGCCGAAAAGCAGCGACAGCAAGTGCTGCAGGAGGGGAGGAGGAGGCAAGGAGCGGAAGGCTGGTCAGCATGAGCACCTCATTATGCGTTTTCCTGGATTTTATAGCTAACGAATGACTACTGGGGCTGACCATAGGTTTGAATTACGGCGTCCTTTCTTTCTCTCCCTTCGCGTCAAAATTAGCTCCATTGCCTGACTTGCCTTACTTGATTTTTAGCAAGGCTGAGGTCCTAGCCAAAGGAAATCCACAAAATAATCTGAATTGTTACATTTTTTTTGACATTTGCTAGAGGTCACCAAAATAAAAGTCCATAGCTTTGCACATCACGTTCCAGTGTAGCAATTTTTCCTTCGGTGTGGGGTTCTCACTAGTGCCGTGGCGGAGGCATGGGGAGTGAAATATAAGTCCTAATAGAGTGCCATGAATAATGGAGATCCATATTTACATTTAAGGAGAAGTCAAGCAGCACTAGGTTGATAATAACCATCCTTCCATCATTTCTGCTCGAAAATTGGGGAGCCTTCCCTACTGTGCATCCCTGGCACTGATGTTCAGGGCAAGATAACTGCATAATGCCTCTTCGATCCTGTCTCCGTGTTCTTTCCGGAACCTCCCTCTTACCTTGTTCAGCTGATTATTGGAACTGAGTTGATAATTCTGTATCATGAATTATCTGTCGTTTCCCTCAGCGCCTCAATAGAAACCACTTAACTTTCAGTCACCCAAGAACCCGTATGTCATTTATTTTCCTTCTGTCGATTTTCTGAGTTTTCAGATGACGATATCTCCGAGAAGTGATTCCTGACTCTGGCTCTTCAACTCCCCAGGACATCTCTAATTATCTCGAGAGGTGTCAAAATGTTCTCCCCGCACAAAATTCTAATTAATATATTAAAGAAAGATAGGAATTTTGGAGATAGTAGGAGCGGAGGTAGAACTCTGAGTCGTCGCAAAATCTATCAGTGGCAGACTGTTGTATTCCCAGAAGGCCAGGAACTGCGGGGAATGACACAGACTTACCTCTAAAGCCCCACTGTGAAGCCCCTTGACCTCCTGTTTGCAGGGAATCCTCGCTCTCTAAGGACGAGTGGCAACTCCGCGAGGAAAACAACAGGAAATGGGTTTGAAGGAGCCAGATAATTTCAGACCTGAACTGAACTGCCTGGTGAGACATGATGTCGCTCTTAAAAACTAGGTCGTTCTGTATTTTCACGTGAGGTGGGTATTGTTTGGAATTATCCATTAAACAATGTTACCGTTCACTTAATTTCTTGGGAGACAAGGGATCCCCAGAAACTGGACTAACGGTATGAGTGTGGATTCTGGAGAGCTGGGTGGGGCGGGAGGAATCCATGGCATGCAGAGGGGAGGTGCAGGACAGGGGTTTTAAACAATTTTTCTTTCAGAGAAATATTTAAGGTGGTTGATGCTTGTCTTCAATGCTCTTCTACCTTTGCTTCCCTGCCTTTCTCTCTAGGTCCCTGCGTCTTAATGAAACTTTCGGCCCATCTTCAGCAACCTACTTAAGACGGTCATATCCTATCCCCAAGTGCCCCAGTGCCACCAATTTGATAGTACAATATATAAGGGAAAATACTTTGCCCGGGATTTTCGGGCCATCCTGCAACTCTCTAAGATTGCACAGAACTTGAGTCACTGTTGCTTCCATTTTCGCCTCTCTTCTCGCAATTTCCACTGGGATATCTGCTGACATCTGGACCCCTGAGCTTTTCCCCGACACCTTTTCCTACCTCATCTCAGATAATAGTAACCTAACGGCTCCAGTTTCCCAGGCCAACAATCTGGTTAGTGTAGATTCTTCTGTCCCTCACACCGCACATCTGGTCCTTAGGCAAATCTAACCACTTCCGCCTATGCAGTGCTACTTTGGGAGAAGCACCAGTCTCTCCCACCAGATGCTTGCAATTGCCTGCAGTGGTCTGACTTACTTCGACCCTTGACTCTTAGCGGGAGTGTCAAAGTCAGTATCACCGGGGGGCACATCAGCCTCAAGGTTGCCTTCAAAGGGCCGAATGCAATTTCAACTCCTTAACAGTTAAGGAGTAGTGACATGTATATAGTCCTAACATTATTTCGGCCCTTTGAAGGCAACCGCGAGGCTGATGTGACCCCTGGTGAAAATGCGTTTGACACCCCTGCTTTAAAGGCCTTTCCCAACAGAACCACCACAGTAATCGTGAAAAACACGTTACCACCTCACACAAAGCAAGAATGACAACACTTACTGTACTTTACGGGACCACATGATCTCCTGCTACCCTTCCCAGCTGGCCCGTTCTCTTCCTCTCCTCCCCAGTGTCTCCTCCTCCACCCACCCTGCCCTGACCCTGGACCCTGGCTGTTCCCCCAACAGACCAGGCTGGCTTCTGTCTTGTACCCTCTGCCTGGAACGTTTTGCCCAGCATTCACAAGGCTTGCCCTCTACCAACTTCAAGTCTCATCTTGCTGAGGCCTTTCTTGACCAGCCTATTTGAAAAAGCACATCCTACTTCCGCATCGCTGCTACTCCCCTCACCCTTTCACTGCCCTCTCCGATGCCACAGAACTTACCCCTTCTAACTTTCTTCCCCGCGGTGGGAAGAAGGGTACTTCCCCTTGAATGAACCCACGATAGTTTTTATTTGATTTATACTCGAACGGACTGGGGAAGGAGCTTTTTGAAAGCCGATCCTTGTTATTGCAAGTAAATTTCTTAATGACAAATCTTAAGAGTATAATCAGCTGAGGTGAAACATTTTGGCAGCTTTGCAGGGTGTGGAAATTCCTATGAGGCACTCGCTGGTGTGTGTGAGGCGGAGGTTGAAGGGACCGGAAGGGACATAGAAGGGGCCCCATGGCCTGTGAATCTCTTCTTAATCAGGCCTTCGAAACTCCTTTCCCTGCATTTTTTTTATGTTTCTGAGCTTGAACTTGGAGAAAATTTACCACTTTCTCCCAGTGACTACCTTTTCATAGGGGTTTTGTGGGGGGTCCTGTGCACATGGAACGAGGAAGTCCTCTATAAGCTAATTGCTTGCAAATCACTCGTTCCTTGTGCTTTCCAAGCTGATGCATTTGGAATGCCTAACACTGTATCTGGCACACGGGAAGTTCTAGAGGTGATGGCTGTTACAGAAGTATACAAAAGAATACTGCAAGTTATTATTGCTGCTAATGTTTTTAGTGACTGTTCAAGCAATGGAGAATTCAATCTACAGAATATGTATATGCATACATATATATTTTATATGTATTTATATTATATATATATATTTCTTAATGCATATTTACAATCGCTTTTTCCAACATACATCATCCCTGATCTTCATTTAAAATATAATATCAGGTCTCAACGCAGGACCCCATAAAATATTATTAAATGCATTTATAAAATCTTCATTGGAAGACATGTAACCATGAAAGGCCATTTCATGCCTTCATTAATAAGTGTTGCAATTACGTTGTGAAAATACAGCCATGCTTATCAATTGATTTTAATGGACCAGGTCAAAGGAAAGTGTTCATTATGCAACACGTTGCTGATTAAAACCAGAACATTATTCACATATGGTGAAGTAAATCATCCTGTAGGTATTAATGGGGAGGAGTATATTTGGACTCTTAATTTGTTCAGTTTGACATCCATGGGTTTTAGAAGTCTGTTTCCCATGACTTAATTTGTACAGTCAGAAACCATAGCAAGTATGAATTCACTGACAATGTATTTGGTCCCAAATACTTTCCCCTCCCAGATCGCTCCCGCTTTTCAAACTCACACCCCTTGTCTTATTTTAGACAAAGGAGCATTAGTGTAGGTTAGTCACAGATTTGCTTCTCACTGGCCATGTGACTGGACCAACCCGTTCTTTCTGCATCCATCACCTCAATTGTAACAGAAGGATGACAATGATTCTCTCGTCTCCTCCTTACTCAAGACCATCTTTAGAAAGACAAGGACTCCAAGTTGCTTCTTATGTCCCTCTGCTAATGGGAGGATTTTTACTTGTCTTGACACTTTCACTGAGGCTTCTGTCTCTTAGTTCCAGCTTCCCACCTCATTCAGGTCCAGGAGACCTTTGTTGCTACCTGGGCTTTAGAACCCAAGCCTGCAAATGACTGAGTCATTGAAACAAGCAAGTGAATCAGGCTCACTTGCTGGCTTCTCTGGGACCTTAGCTCTTCCATTTCTGCCATCTGTACTTCTTATGATCACACACACACTTACTTAAATTACTTGGAGTGTCTAGATTTTTAGAAAGATTTTTTTGGGGGGGGCAGCTATCTTAGGCTACTACATTGCTGAAATCAGATAGTAACTTCCTGACTGGAATCCCTGCATCCAATCTCGCAAGTCTCAGATCTATTTTTATAATTACAGCCAGAGAAGTATTTTCAAAATGCAAATGTTACTCCCTAACTTAAATTTGTTTCATGGTCCCAAGGAAAATGACCAACTCCTTGGCATGACTAAAAAGTCCCCCATGATATGAAGGACTCTTTTGTCTAAAGTCTCACCCTTAGTGCTCCTGACCACATTCTCTGCCCATGGGCCGTACAAAATGGTTTTTCTGCCAATGGGTCATGTTCTCTTCCACCTCAGAGCATTCACGTAAGCTATTCTTTCTGCATCCCCCGCCCCTCACTTTCAGCATCTCTAATTCTTCCTGATCCTTTTGGTTTCCTCTTAAATGCCACTTCTTCCCAAAGGCCTGTACTGTGGACACCACGAAGGCAAGTGCCCTCCCCACTTCATAACATCCTCAGTCTTGTAATGATTGTCCAAGATGTGACTTGGTGAAAAGCTGCCTAGGAAGTGAGACTGTCTATCCTGTTCACTGCTCTCAGTCTAGCAATTAACCTAGTACTTAGCAGAAGTGGGGGCTTCATAAATCTTCGTGAATCAATGAACAGATTAAGCCCTCCATTTGTGAATGGAGTTCCTTACTGCAGCCTGGCTTACAGCCAGATCGCTGCCATTGGGTTTCAGAACGGAACCGCTCTGTAAGGACGTTTCTTTCTTTTTCTTTTTCTTTTTCTTTCTTTTCTTTTCTTTCCTTTTCCTTTTCCTTTTCTCCTTCCTTCCTCCCTTCCTTCCTCCCTCCCTCCCTCCCTCCCTTCCTTCCTTCCTCTCTCCCTCTCTCTCTCTCTTTCTATCTTTTTTAAATAGTGAGTTTGGAGAATGCTGATGCTTCAGACGTGAAGACTAAAGTGAAGTAGAAACCCTAATGCTTCTTTCAATTTAGCCTGGTGCAAAGAAGGCTCTGAGCAGAACAGGCCACAAGGGAGAATGACAGGCACAGTTTACGAGACTCCAGCACAGGCATCGTAATGAGATCCCATCAATGGGAATGCTTGGGTGACTCAAGGGAATCTTTAAAGGGTAAGCAAGAACAATTTTCTATTTCTTCTGGACCAGCCATCTCCCGCAGGACTTAGAACAGTCGAAGGACGCATGTCGCTGTGTGGTCAATAGCGGGTCGTCTTCTCATCAAGTACCGAATAAGCATGGAGTCACCGGACTATGTAACCAACAATATAGTTTAGATTTCAGGACCTTGTGGCATGATACTCCTTACATTGCTGTCTCCAAAACCATTTATTTCCAGACTCAGGGACTTATTGATTCGAAGACCAGAATTTGTAATCATGTCCAGTACATTTTTATGATCGCATGGAACTTGATTCGAGTTGTTTAATTTTAAGGTTAATCTTCCCTTGCTTTTGCAGATCACACCCTTTCCTGCCAATATGCATTTTTACAGCAGGACACAGAGGTGAGGCTCTTTTTAAAGCTTTCCTTCTATGTCTAAAGCCAGGATAAATAATTCATTCTGTGCTTCTTTCATCCCTTTCCCATTTATTTCTTATTGATCGGTGCAGGCGGAATGAAAGGGAACATAAAGGATGAGTTGTTTTCGTTTTGGAGTCTACTAATTATCCTTTTCCATTCATTCCATCAGGAACATAAAACACAAAGCCTAAACAACTAATTTCAAAAGATAAAACTACACGAAACACGAACATTTCAAAAGCGATCATTTTTACGTTCTGAAAGAAGGCCTGACATACCCGTCTTTGGTATAAAAACATGGCTGTTTAAAAAGCTCTCTGTAGATATAACTTCTACTATTATGGGAAAGAAATGGTGTTTGAGAATTTTTAAAGTCTCTATGGGTGGGAGAGAATAGACTCTGAAGAGCAATTCCCAAGGCAGTGGCATCTAAATTGTCTCCCTTCACCAGAAACATCTCATCAGACATTGATTGAATTTCCTACCTAAGTGCTTGAAATTCTGATACTGGAGATTCAGGGAGCCTATCAAAGCTATGTTTTAAGAATTCAGATTCCTTTGGAAGCATTAAGAAATCATTTTCATGTTAGTGTGAATTCGTTCAATCACTAATTTTTAACATTTGCTAACATTATTTCAATTTCACTGAAGGTTTCAGACTTTCAGAGCTTTGATGGGAAAGGGGCGGAGGATCTGGGACAGCATGAAAATGCAGCTATCCTCACGATAGGGGCACAAAAGGGCAACGTAAGACTCATAAAGAGAAATGGGAAAGCACTAAAGTAAAGGGAATTTTCTTCTTTCTCCTAACACTGAAATGATCCAGTAGTCAGGCATATACTATTAATATTAGGGTCAGGCTAAAACCACCTCCATGACTGAGCTACCATTTAAGTATGTATTACTGATTGGAAATATATGTTCTGATATTGGAAAGATATCCTGAGATTCAAACCTTGATGTATAACCATACTTTTGATATTACAGATCATTGCTAAGTTGTCCTAGGTATCAAATCGCATCTCTGTCTCTTTGGAATATAAATTTTGTGGCCACGTACAGTAAAACCTTAGATGTCTAATTATTAGTTATTCTTTCTTTGAGTTTGTAAAATGGCTTCACAGATCCACTCCTTGGCTCCTTGGGGAGAAAACAAACCTCTCTGTAGTACTTTTCCAGACTACAACTTATTTGTGGAGAGTAAGCCGCGAGAGTCTACTAACATTTATAAGGAAGAAAGGGAAAAATCCCTATTTTGTCAGTTCTCAGGTTGCCGCCTATCTGGAACATGGCCAAGATTTAAAACGAAGTTGTCAAAATGTCTCTGAGTGACCAGAGTGCCAATATCTATCCCCTGCTCTTGACTCAGAGGAAATCTACCCAGACTAACCTCAACACTTATTTACTCTTACTTTCCACACACTTCCGGTAAGCTGGATTGTCTGTTCTCAAGTTCGAAACGGCCTGGAGGCACCAAATGAGGTGGGGCTGAGGGACGATATCCTTATGTAGCCTCATGAAACATCGCGACATATTACGTTTAATGTAAGTTATCCTTACTGTCCTTTAAAAAAAAACCTTTCCGAGCTTCCATTTCTTGAGTGGATACTCTTCCAAGTTTAGGGCCGAGCACTTTATATATTATTACACTTAATTGTATCTCACTCAGTTTGATGAGTTAGGAATTACTCTGTGCACACATTCTCTCCCATGTCCTTTCCCTCTACCTTCACAGAGCTAAGTGGTTGAGTAGGGCTATCATATTAATTGACTCATTATTCTAGGTCATATCGTATTTGAAGGTTGTGGCAAAAGTTCCAACAGCATTGGGGCGTCATCCCAGGGAAATTTGCTCCCATGGTTGCTGTTGAGAGGACATTATACAAGGTCTGTCCAAAAAGTATCCAGCCGCGCACTGTGAAAAATCGAAGACACAAGAAACGTGGTACATAGGACAATGATGCCTCAGTCCCCTTCAAAGTTCTGAACTTCTTGAGGAAATCTGGTTCACTGGGAGCAGTTTGAATCAAGTCCTTAGCAACGACAGCATGATCTTCCTTCTGCTCCGGTAGCAGAAGCTGCGGGAAACATGTTTGCCATGACACGTCTTGTGCCAAGATCCTGTGTCAAAATCTGGGACACAGTCGTTTTGGGCGTCCCCAGATCAGCC
>PVKM010050672.1:0-10659 GCA_004027735.1 Carollia perspicillata
TTAAGAGAAACCTTGCCTGGCTCTCTGTCAAGTGCTCTCCCCTAAAGTAACTGGCACCAGTTCAAGGTGTCCACAAGCCAAGTGTCTCCCTTGCAGCCATTACAGTCTCCCATTATGGCTGGCTAACAGAAATCAATCTTCTTAATGCTGCCTGGAACAGAGAGGGAGGCCAGCCAAGTCTGGCAAGAGGATCCAGCCATGCATCAGCTGCACTGGGTGTCTGGCATTAAAGGGTCAGGTTTCTCCCACCCACCTCATCTCCTGGCACTGGAAAAGTACAATGCCCACAGTGCCTCCAGGGGAGAAGGCAACAGGGCAGCCAAGGCTGACATTTCAGCAGAGCCTGGCTGGGATGCCTGGGCTCAGTGTGCCCTCTCTGCTGCCGCCCCGCCCACCCTGGATGGCTGGATCCACTTTCCGGCATGAAGATGTCTGCAACTTGATCTCACCAGCACGTCTGCAAATAGCCCCTCATTTCTGCAGTTTTTCCTCTCAGTCAGATATCCGGAATGCATGTAGCTTAAAGAATATCCTTTGAGAATATTCTGGGTTCCTCCAGGGCCCATGAACAGCAACTAACAGAGAAAATGAAATCTCCTGGCTCTGGTAGCTTCTGAGGATGGAGATGGGCATGGATTGCTTTTTGCTAGCCCTTCAGTCTGTCAGCCTCCACTCATCCTGGAGCAAGGACAGCGACTGCTCTCTTGGCTGCACTCAAGAAGCCAGCCGAGTTAATGGGTTGGAAGCAGGAGGCTGGGCTGCCCCACTGAGAGTCTCAGCGCAGGAATGGGAGCTAGGAGGTTGACTCCCCTTGTTAGCATCTGCTCCCAATGTATTATTAAAGTTACCTTCTGGCCAACATGGTTTGATAATTTTGTATCAGATTTGGGGATGGTTGCTAAGGGAATCAGGAGAAAAGTGGTGTGTAAACCTTATCATTGTTTTCCAAATTAGTGTCAACACAAGCAGTAACTTTGAAAGACTTCGAAGCTAATTAGCCCATGTATTAGTGATTAAGACAAAACAGAGCAGAAGTGGGCCTATTATTTAACCACATTTACAGTTTTCCTTTGCCAGGAACAGGTGGAAGCTAAGAGAGAGAATGGCAAAGACCCTGTGGGTATTTATCCTGTAAATTATCAGGTAATTTATCCCGGGGGAGATAAGTTCCATCACCCCACAAACCCTAGTCAACTGTGATACAATTTAACTGATGACCGCCAGGCTGGGAAAGGAAAAAAACTAAAAGCATCTTGAACAGTGTTTGATGGCAAACTAGCTTAATGCTTCCAGATCATGAGGGGAAGATTGTTAAATTCTGAAAATAGAGAGTAGGATAAGTACCACTAAATCCTGAGAACAGAGTCAGATTAGTGGAAAAGAAATGGAAGATGAGTAGAAAAAAATGTTCTCTCTTTCAGGTGGTTCTGAAGTATGTGCATTTCTTCAGTTTTTATTCCAAATAATGCAGCTTTATTGATGTGATCCTTTTGCTTAAGCCAGTTGACATTCAATAACTTTAAGACATTTTATTTTTCGAAAAAGATCATAACTTTGTCAAAAGAGCATCTTTGGTTGCAGTGATTGCCAAAATCTCAGACTGGCTACATCTGAATATCGTGGGGGTTCTGTTGGTAAGAAATAATGTAAATGGAGCCACATTAAAGAGTCAGAGCTGCCGTACCACAAGGACTGCCTGCCACGTCCTATGTCTCAACCTTTGGAAGGTTAAAACAAGGCAAAATAACCTTTGGACTGGGCCTAAAGCAACATTGTGTCCCGAAGAACTGTTTGCAAAGATAACAAGAAGGCAGATATGACCGTGGGACTGATGACTGCCACAGAGAAAATTAAACTCATTGTTTAGAATTAGCGTCACTGTGTTAGATTACTTGCACCAGTAGAAATGCTTTCCTTCTATTGATGTAACTGTTCCCCTTCTTTTTCTCATCAATACCCCTTGTCTTCATCTCCTAATCTGGACATTATTTAGGTTTATGCCTGAATCAGTGCTTCCGAAATAGGTATTCCTTTGTATCTCAAGTAAATGCTTGTTGCCCCACACTTTGAAAAGGCCTTTTATTATCCAGTTAATCTCATAGATTGGCTACATCAGAATCTCTTGGGGGTTCTATCAAAGTACGAATTTGGAAGTTCCCCCATTGAATGGCCTGATTTAGTGGGTCTGGATGGGAACTAGTAGTGTGAATTGTCACCTTTCTTTCCAGGAGATTTCGATGTGCAGCCAGATCTGGGAACTGTCACCTGGTGTTTCTGGTATCTACCCACTGGAGTTCGAAGGCTGGCTATTTGGACTGCAAAGAGAAGAATCCAGCACACACCTGCTGGCTGCTTACCTTAATGGGGAAAGCATCTCCATGAGAAGAAAAGTAGCCTTGACCTACTGGCTGCGCACATCAGTGAAAATGCAGGGAAGGCAGTCTGTGGCATGATAGAGGACCTAGCAAAGTACAGTTCCCCCTTGTCTCAGAAATGAACCACTTGCTCCCCTCATCCTAGGATGGAAGACATGATGTGAGGGAAAATAGAAATAACCGTAGACTCTCATCCCACACCTGTGTCTCATCTCTGCTCCTTTTGGATAAACATACACAGGCCAGATTAGAGGTCAGAGAAGCGCTAGGCCGGGAGGATGACAACCAGGACCAAGACTGGCTGTAATCTTCCAAAAGGCCAATCCCCTTCCTTGCCTACAGCTTCTCCTTCTATGGTCAGTCTTTGGGGGTTCTCCTCTGGTAGGGCAACCACGTACATCAAGGATTTTTCAGAGTATGTTATTAACCATCCATCGAATCAGGAAATATTTAGCAAGTCTTAAGTATGTGCCAGGCACCTGAGCAGCCATTCTCGATGTACATTAGGGTCATTGGGGAAACTTAAAAATTGTGGATGCCCAGGTCCCACCCCAGAAATGTCAGTCAGTGGGTTTCAGGTAGGGTTTAGGCAGCTGCAGTCGCATATGATCCCGAAGCACAGCAAGGTGGAAACTCACTGTTAGTGAGTGTTACACCAGGGGTCCTCAGACGTGAGCCAGCGCCAGAATTTCTGCCATCCCCCTAAGATTTCTGCTTCAGCAGGTCTCCGGTGGGGCCCAATAATTTGCTTTTCTCCAAGTTCCTAGTGTTACTGAACAGAAGAAGGTCCACCCAGCTGACACAGCAGAGCCAAAAACCGAACTCCAAGTTTTGCAGTGGAGAAATTAGAGCCACTTTTTGGCAGGGTGCCAAGCTAGGAGACTGGGAAACTATGGCTTAAAACCTGAACTCCTGATGATTTTCAATCAAGGGTTTTTAAAGGCAAAGATTGAGGGTTAGGGGTCGTGGGAAAAGCTGATTGGTTAGTTCTTGCGCAAGCCTCCTTGGTCTGATTAATTTAACTTCTGACATCATCTCATCTGGAGGCTTTGTAACTGAGTTCAGGTGATTTAACTGGGCTAAGGAACCGAGACCCTCCAAAGTATCTCATGATTGTATGTCAATGATGTTATCTGTACATCAAAAGGCAGAAACTAAACGTCTTGTGAGCATAGTTATTGTCTAAGCTATCACTGCTTTATGCTCAACTAACTACATTTTCCTATGAACTCAAGCAGAATGTACTTTTAAACATTTTCCCTGAAACTTGCTTTTCAGGCAGGCCTCTAGGACATGACCAACATTCTTTCTTAATCTTTCATTTAAGCTGCGTGACAACCAAAGTAATTGAAACATTCAGTTAAAGCCTTTACCTGTGTCTCTAGACTCAAAGATCTAATACCTGAACATGGTTCCTGTTAACTGTCCATCTCATCAGGTACTGCCGATCCTGCCGGACTGGTACCATAGTCGAAACTATGGAGGTACTTAGTACCTGCATCTCATGAAACCTACAGTCAACTAAAAATACGTATGTTCTCTTACTTGTTCCTTAGCCAGCATCAGAGCGTACCTAGAAATCACCACTCAGAGACACCCAAAGCTACTCTATTCCATGAGTCTCCAAGCTCAAGCCATTGGCCTGAGTTGGGAAACTGATGTGATAAGAAAGGCACTGAAAGCTGTATTTCTACTGGAGGCTCTGTGTGAGGAGGAGGGGTGGGGTGAGAGGAGGGGCAAGGATCAGCTCCCAGGCTTAGTCAGGTTGTTACCAGGATCCAGTTCCTTAAGGCTGTAGGACTTAGGTCCCTCTTCTTTGCTGTCTGTCAGCCAGGGCTCCTCTTAGTTACTAGATACCTCTCTGGTCCTTGCACGTGGCCCCTCTGTCTTAGATCCAGCAATAGCACATCAGAAATGAGATGCTTCCTTCTCATACTTGAAATCTCTCCTGCCACCTTTTTCTGCTTCTGAGGACTCATGCTGTTCATGAGGACAGGGGGCCCACACAGACAGTCAAGGATAATGAGGCAGTCTCAAAGCCAGCCGATTAGTAAACTTCATTCATCTTCACATCCCTTCATGGCTATTCATTGGTTAGTATTGACAAGAATTTTGAAAGACATCTTTAAACTTCAATCTACCCTACCATACAAGCTATTTGTAGTGCTTTCTAATGAGCAAGCACTTGGAAAAGCTATTTCTCCCTAGCATCAGCCGTATAAATAGTTGGTCCCTGGCCATCCAGCATCCCAGAGCTGCTAGCACCTGGGCCAGCTCAGAGTTAGGAAGGAACACCAATACTCACCGAGAAGAGAAGAAGGTTCTTCTCTGGCACTGTGACCAGGAAGAGAAGGAAAAATGCCTCTAGTCATGTGAAAGCCTTTCATTGCCTTAACTCAAGCTCTAGTAACTGTTAAGCCAGCCTTGCAAAATTAAGATATGTAGGCAAAGTCTGCAGCAGGACAAATGAGTTCCTTGTTTCTGGAAATTCAGGTCTGACTAGCTAAAGATAATCCTTGGTTATGGGCTAGCCTGTTACAGATCCCCTCCAGGCTCACTGCTTATAATCCATTGGCCACAACAAGCCACTGGAGGATTGTCCGTCCGATATGCAATTCTGATCGTGTTCCTGCCTGCTTCTGTTTCTTCTTTGTCTCCTCACTTGATGCTCGAGATTACAAATTTTTTGAACATACAGAAGGCCTCTGATCTGGCCCCTGTGTGTCCCTCCAGCCTTATCACCCTTGGCCTCACATTGTGTCCTGCCTAAGTGTCTCAAGCTCCCAGAGCACATTGTGACATTTCACACCTCCAGATCTTGGCTCTGGTTGACTCTGTCTAGTATACCATTTCTCCCAGTCACTGACTATCGTGAATCACCCATCACTCACACCCTTCAGGAAGGCTCTTCTCTCTCGATGGTGAGGCTGAATGAGATGGCCTGAAGTGTTGGTTACCCAGCTATACATCTATCTCCTCCCTCAGCTGAAGAGCTCCCTGAACAGTATGTGGTGCGCCTAGCATACCATGGGCACTCAACCAATGTTTGCTTACCAACAACAAGAAAAGACCTTTGGCAAGAACCTAGAATTATCAGACCAGAATTTGTGCATCTGACATAGCATTGGAATAATCAGTGTGGGAGTCAGGAAGGGGCTGGAATGGGGTTTAGGGTGCAAGAACTGCTTCTTCACCTACAGGGCCCACTGCAAAATAAAAACACAGGGCCGCACCCTGACCTGTATAGCGCAACTGGTTGGGCATCATCCTGCAAAGTGAAAGGTCACTGCAGGTTCAATTCCCAGTCACAGCACATGCCTGGGTTGTGGGTTTGGTCCCCAGTCTGGGCACATATGAGAGGCAACTAATCAATGTTCTCTCTTACATCAGTGTTTCTCTCCCTCTCTTTCTCCCTCCCTTCCTCTCTCTCTAAAACTAAATAAATAAAATCTTCTTAAAAAGAAACACAGGTCTCCTTGTTAGACAGTTATTAAGAATTTGAAGATGACAAAGCATTGAACCAGGCATGGGATGTTTCTGAGTGCAGAGCCCTGTGCCACTATCAGCCAGGCCTGCCAGTCTAGAATCTTAACACGAGCTACAGGGTGGAGCCAGGAAGACCGGAGCACTTACGTTCCATTTTCCAGAATCCCTCAAGGCTAATTTTAAATGTTTATGAAGTTAAACTATTGAAACAGTCTTGTAGTTGAAAGGGGAATGTAATTCAGCCTCCAGTTGAGGCCTCTTCCTTTGGCTAAGAGGAAGATGCCACCCACCTTACAACACTGGCCACATAGTACAAAGAACGTCTGTGTCAATAGCTGAAGACCTAGAAGCCTATTATCTCAACACAGAGGTTGAACAGGCCAAGTGACATCAGTGTGCACATGTCCACAGCCAGCCTCTTCCCACAGTTGGGCCCAGAGGGCTCCAGGTAGCAAGACGGGGCTGAACAGCAGGGCTGGGATGCCCACCAGATTCTTCTCCAAAGCATAGCACAGTCCACATGCTAGGATGGGCATCCACAAGGCAGGACAGCCTCTGCAGAACCAAACTGTCCCAGGCACACAACCAGTGACAAGAGATCTCACTGAGGGTCAAAGAGCTATAAAGAGCAGAGATCTCTCAAGCCAGTTTTTAAAATGCCATTGGGTGGGGGTGGAGCACAGTTCTTGCTGGATGCTACAGAGTGAAACTGGGAGCACCAGGCTGTGGGCCAGCTGGAACCTAAAGGCAGCCAGGGAACAAGGAAGCCGTGAAGTCACATTTCTCTCTAGGTGCCCCCTGCCTTCCCTGCCCCTGTACCATTTTCCTTCCCATCTCCCCTGATAAGTGGATGAGCTGAAGGTTAATTTTATGGCTGGAATGAGAAGCGTTGGAATGGGGGAGGTGCTCAATTCACTAGGTTTGAGGGAGCAAGCCCTTTCCAAATTTTGCAAGCTGCCCCTTTGTGATAAATAAACCCGGTCTGGGTATCAGAGGTAAATGTAGCAAAAATGACAGCCAAGTGGCTGTGGACATCTCAGGTCTTGGGGAAAGGCACCGGGACAGGAGTGGGACCACAACAGGAATCAGGGACAATGAGGAACAGAACCTAAACAAAAGAAGTAAGTTAATGCTACACAATAAGACGAGGATTGCCACATACTCTCCATCAAGTCAAGAGTAAAGAAGCCAGGGCAGCGGTCTAGGGCAGAGCGGGAAAAGGTTGCCTCAGAATGCTTTGGAAAGAGAAACCCCAACCTGAATTTGGGGAGCTCATCCCTAAAGTCCCACCAGAAAGTGCTCATTTTCCTTTAAAGATTCGGAATGTGGGAACACACACAGCCACTTGGCGTTGAAGCCACCTGGAAATAAAGAGCTAGCCTTGCTTGCTGAGCCATGACAAGCAGTGGGCTGTGGTTCTACCATAAGCTTTGCGTCGCCCGTCTGTCTCTGTGCAGTGTGCCCTCAGGTAGTCTTCACATGCCAGCACCATATACTCTACACGGTCAGTGAGGCTGGCCTCGGGCTGCCTTTCTGACCCAGAGGGCGAAAAGGGGAAGCATCATTCTGCAGTCCCTGTCATTCTGCCTTGTGCTTTGAGAGGTGGTACCTCAAACGAACAGCGAGGGGTGGAGACCCTCCACTGAAAGCATATTTGCCACATGGAGCCAGAGAAGCATTGACTGGATCACTAAGAATGGGCATTATTTAAAATGATGACACCAAGGCCAACCTCTCAGATATTTGGCAGAGACACTTGACTCACGGGACACTCACTGTACTGGAAAGAAGATGTGCTTTGGAGGTAGGTATTTCTCAATACGCAGCTAACTATGTGAGTTCAGGTCCATTACTCAGCCCCTCTGACTCCCAGTGTTGTCTCCAAACAGACATGAAAATATTTCCTAGGCAGGGTTGTTTGCAGAATGGCACACAATATCACAGAATCCCTCACAGACACCTAATCAAAATGGTAGAGGGACTCATCTTCTCATACCTCCTGATTATGGGGTCCCAGCCTGTCTGAATCCCATTTATAACAGGAAGGCAGATATGGAACTCCATAACACAACCCTGAATGATTAGAAAAGCTATGATTTCTAATGACCCTTGTCAATTACTTTGAAAAATCAATGATGAAACCATCCCTGCCCTCTGATTTGTTTTGGCAAACTGTCTTTTCCTCCTCATTCACAGTTGGAAATGTCACCAGTGCAGACCCTAGAAGTTGCCTGATGAGGTTTCTGGGATCCCCGGGGGGGAACATCTCACCCCCATTTATTCACTAAGTCCTATCATTTTAGCCGGAGGCATTTTCTTGGTAAATTTCTGTTTTGTTTTGCTTTGGCTGATGGCATCCCCTGGACTTGTTTGCAGGAGCTACCTGGAATAAAGTGCCATGCACTGGGCACTGACTCAACAGAAATGTGTTGTATCACAACTCCGGAGATTCAAATCCAAACTCAAGGTGCGGGCACAGTCTCACCGAGCTGAGGTCTGTCCTCTCTCTGTGGCTTGTAGATGGCCTGTGTCTCTGCTCATCATCTTTCCTCTATGCAAATCTCTGTCCAAATTCCCTCTGTCGTAAGGATACCAGTCACTGAATTAGGGAGTACCTTAGTGACTTTGCTTTAACTTGATTAGCTCTATAAATACCCTATCTCCAAATAATGTCATATTCCATGGTACTAGGGGTTGAAATTTCAACACACAAAATGGGGATGGGAGGACACTATTTAACCCATAACATCCCACAACACCACTCACACACTTGTGCCAAATGGAGGAGGAGAGTGCAATGTCATCTGGCCCAGCTCCTTACAAAAATAGTGCATTTCCACCTTGGTGAGGAGAAATTCCCACTCAATACAATATTCTCCCTCAGTCAAGCCCATCCCAGGGTAGCTAACCAGGAAGGCATGAACCTGGCCTCTCTCAGGCCAATTTCCTTTAGGCCTACCAATATTTGCAGAGTCTGGACCTATAGGTCCAGCCTCTCTTCATGGCCACATTAGCCATCCTGTAGGCAAGGATCTTCACCACAGTGAACTGACATGTCTGGTAGTGTCACACATCGGAAACTACATATCACCAAAGGGTCTACCTCAATGTTTCTCGCCTCTCATTCTGCCCAACTAGCTACAAATCGTGGTAACTGTTAAATCTCAGGATAAGAACTCTGGAATGTTTTTCTCCTGAAGGAAGAGTAAGAAGCAAAAGGAGAGTTAAAGGAAGTTCAGTTCATAGGTAAAATGCAGAGAGAGGATCCCCCAGGTTCCTCTTCCTTCCAGGTTTGGTGATGGGGGGCTTCAGAGAAACCTCCCAGCAGCATGTCCACCTTGGGGACAGAGGGAGAGGAGGAGAGTGAGGAGCTTGGGCATGCTTGGGGACATACACACAGCGAGAATGGGGGTGGGAGAGTGGGGCAGGGGAGGTACAGAAGAAGAAATACATCTTTACAGATTCTGTCCTGAATCTCCTGAGCAATCTGAAGCACTAACATCAGGGCCGAGTGGACAGACTGCCCAGAAGCCTGCCAGACCCCTGCCCCTGAGCCTGTACCCCTCGACAATGCCCAGAGTGGTGGCAGTGCCTTCCTGGGGGCTACCACAGCCAAAGCATTGTTTCCCCCTTGCCATTACAGACAAAATAATTTTTTCTTGATTTGGCTTTAATGTGAATCCAGGGGATACTTTTCAGAGCCACCCTCTCTGAAGGCTCAGCCCAGGGCAGCACAAGGCCAAGCGGGTGCCCAGGAGGGAGGGAGTCCAAATGCTGACCTTCCCCCCTGGGCTTCAGTGGGCCTTTCCACAACAGGCCTTCCTCAGCCTCCTTCACTTTCCACATTCACAGTTAGGGAAATTAAAAGTCCTGACGGTGTCATTATGGGGCTGTGTTGGGAGAGCAAATGGGCAGCATTTGGTGGGCGGCCAAGGGAAACTTGCAGGCTCAGGGGTAGGGCAGTCTGAGCCTTTAGACAGAAAGAATGGTGGACACGCAGAGGAATCTGCCCAGGGCCAAGGAAAGCTGGTCCAGGCTCTTCCTTACACACAAGTACTTTTGCCTTAAAGGTTATCATTTAAGAACAAAAAAGACACTTCAGCATTTTTTTCCTTCCAACAGCCTTTTGAGCAACAGGTGTAGTTGTTCAGAGAATTAAAGTCCAAGTATCTGAAAGGGTCCTTGCACAAATTCAGCGGGCTGATGCAGGAAAGCGCACTGTGGGTGCAGAGGCAGCGAGCACACAGAGGCCCTAGCTACCTTACAGAAGGATCCCGGGCCCAGGGAGGCCCAGGACAGTGCCATCCAGTCCCGTTGAGGCCTGCAAGTAGTGGTGAGGAAGCTATCTGCATTAAACTTTGAGCTCCTCTCATACCACAAAAACAGCACAAGAAAATGTCTAGGTTTGGCTTGGCCACTGACTGTTACAGCTGTGTGACCTCAGATAAGATCTTAATCTCTACTTCATGGCACTTCTGTGAGATGAAATGAGCACGTGGTGATGTATTAAGTCTATTCCTAGTAGGCATGTAGTAATTGCCCAATAAATGTTAACCCTGTCCATTATCCTATTTACTCCCCCATACCACTGGGTTTGCATGCTCTGCAGATGTACCTAGGAGTGAACAGGGACAGCAGTGTTAACTTCTCTTCCAACCAGGCTCTTGGCCTCAGCTTCCTCATCACAGACTAGTGGTAAGGATTCCTATTTACAGCTCTGGGCACCAAAATGAAACCACAAATGGGAAAGCAATTTGGGATCTGTGATGAGGCAAATTAATATTTTTACATTTTTATA
>PVKM010050673.1:0-10651 GCA_004027735.1 Carollia perspicillata
CAAGAAGGGGCCCCGGGGCCACCTGCAGTAAACCCCCCACTAAATCAGACGCTAACGAAGGAGATGCAAGGAGAGAGAGACGACTCAGCAGCAAGGAAACTGCGAGAGCCCATCTGATAAAGAAAGCGATGAACAGTCGGTGGGAAGCCAGAGACAGAAGGCTGAAAGGGACTGTGATTTAAAAGTCCAGCAGGGAACAAGGGAAGTGAGCAGACCGCTCGGACGGTGAGCGGTGAGTTGGCTCCAGTGAGGAAAGTGTGGAGTGTACCCAGGCACAGACGACTGGTCCGTGGCAGGATAGACAGGCCATGCTCCCTTCTGCGGGTGGGGGGCCGGCAGGAGATCGAAATCCTTCTCCGAGAGCCACATGATGTACCCCCTCCCAGGTGGTAGTTCTGGGGGACGGGGAGTCAGGCAGGGCCCCCTCAAGGCTGGGTTCCCTGTCTATGTCCCGAAGCTCCCTGCCGAAGCCCCTGGCGGAGCCCTTCCTCCAAGCATGGTGAAAGCCAGGGCAGAGAAAGAGCATGGAAACCCCCATCTCCCACCCTGTTTAATGCACCCCCCGCCAATCTCAAGGGCATAAGCACTTGGCAGCGATGAGGACCGACCAGCCAGCCACTCCTGGGCACAACGTCTAAAAATCAGATCTCCGGGGCAGCCTTCGGATGTTCTTCTTTTAAAGAATTTAAGGTTAAAACAACCAAACGCATTCAGTGGAAGTGTACGATACCTTACAACGAAGCGCTGCGTTGGGCCACCATTGCGGCTTTGTGCGGGACGGGCTTCCTGGGCGTGTGGCCACAAAGGACCCCAACCTGAAAGCCCCCCCACACACACACAGACACTCGCCTTAATGCTCTGCTGTCACTGCCCCGATGTTCTCGATCATTCCGGAACAAGGAGCCCACAGACCCTGCAGCCAGTCCTGGTCTGCTGAGGCGAGAAAAACACAGGCATGCGTGGTTATGGCAGCGCTGTCACGATGCAGAGAAATCCCGTGTTCCTCGTCCCCAGTTTCTCCCCGTGGTAACGCCCTGCAAAACTCTAGGACCATGGCACGAGCAGGACCGTGGCATCGACGGAGTCAGACCCTGACAGAGCAGTCACCGGAAGGACCCCTCACGAGCACCAAGCCCACCCCAGCCCCAATCCCTGACCCCTTGGTAAACTCTCACCTAATCTCCAGTTCTATAATTTTGCGTTCCAAGGATGTGACGTGAATGGCACTTTTTTCCTCATCATGATTTCCCGGAAACGCATCCAGGCTGTCAGGTAGATCAGTGCTTGGCTTCTTCGTATTGCTAAGCAGCGGCCCATGCATGGTAAGCATGAAACACAGTTCTACATCTGCCATTCTTTTTTCCTTCAAACTTGGACGGCTCTCCTTATTCACACGGCCTGCCTCGCCCCCTGGGCATCTTGAACCTGTGACCTTTGGGATAGTCTTACCTGGGATCTGGAAAACAGATATCCAGAATGGTCCACTTCCTCCCAGCTCTGCCTGTGGATGACACACAGCCCCGACTTTAATCCCGGGGCGGGGGGGAGTTCCCCAACATTTAGCTGAGTCTCGTCCCTTCCTACCAGCTAGAGCGCACTCAGGAAATGCGACACTAGAACCAAGTTAACCGGAACAGTAGATATAAACCTAGAGAAGAGAACCATCCCATAAAATATTTGAGGACAAACACAGTATTCTTTGGAGATCATCCCTGCTTTGTGCTTGCCTTCTGGTAGCTCCTTATGTAAGCACAGATAAGAAAGGTTAAATCCACTCAGAACTCACCGGTTCCTTATCTTGTCCCCTCCCCCACTCACTGAGCCCCCTTAGACTTGAGAATGTTCCCGTATTAAATACTTCGCTCTTTCTAAGTTAATTTTCCTTTTTCTTGGCTGACTTCTGTGACGCATCGTCTTTGTTTATAAGTATCTCCTTCCTAGATGGTATAAATCCTAGTAGCCCTAAGACACAATCTGAAGTGTCTCATGTGGTACACTTCATTTAATAAATATTTGTGAGTACCTAATCAATGCCTTGGTGGTATTTAATGATTATAGACATTCTTTTCTCATAAAATCAATTCTGGGTTTTTTATGGGGGGGTTTGGTTTTTTGTTGTTGTTGTTGTTGTTTTTTTGCTGATTAGTTAGCATTGATTGAACACCTGAGTCTTTGCCAGGCAATGCACCAAGTGCTCTCATGTATGAGCGTTAGCCCACTTCATCTTTAAGCCACTAGCAGAGTCGTAATTAGGGTCCTTCAGGCAACAGCCACCCTGCTGGGTCTTCCCCAGGATCTCTCTTGGGAAGAGCGGATGCTTTCGAATGTTCTTAGTGGAATTGACTTTCTAGGACACCTTTCGGGAGTTGGGTATGTGCAGTTCGATCGGTCTGCTCAGCCAGGTCTTGGCAGTGGTATCCTGTGTCCACCACGCTCTGTTTTCCTTCTGTTCCTCACACTTCTTTCCTTCAGGTGCGCAGCCTGGATTGCTGCCCACAGCGCCCTGAATGACACCCGCTGCCAGTGCGGCTCCCTTGTCTTTCCTCCACATGCACTGAGGACCCTTCGATGCACCAAGCACTAGGAATTACGGCAAGAACCGCCATCTCATTGTCCCCATGACCTGAGAGCCTGGTGAGCACGGCGGTAGAGAAGATGACTGCAAGGTTCGCATGGCTTCCTGTTTTATAGACGAGGCCCTGACTGTCTCAAGTCTCCAAGTTGACAAGTAACAGAGCAGGGAATCAAACTCAGGTCTCTCTGAGGTTGAAGCACGTTCTCCGGGCACTTGGCCAGGCCATTTTCCAGGCACATTTTCTCCCAGCTCACTGACAAAGATGAATTTTTACCACTGATATATTTTCTTACATGAAAAGGTTTATTGAAATGTATCAATGACAACTATACATAAAACTCAAAGTTTGGCAAAATGCAACTGATCTCCTTAACGAAGAAGGATCTGGTTTGGCCCCACCCTCCCCAAGCATCCACGCAGCGTCACGCCAGGACTGCGATCCGCTTCCCAGGAAATGCTTCCTCGGCCGGGGCTCTGGTCCAGGAAGGTCCTTCATATGGGCTCTGTGGACCAAGGCCTGCGGGGACTAAGGGAAACAGCGTGGGTGGAGGGCGACATTGAACTTCAACACTGTGAGAACTTAAGGCTTAGTGTACCCAGGAGGAGGTCAGAAGTGCCCCCATAGTCAAGGTGTCTGTTCCTTCGTAGCCCACAATAGTCAGTCTCTGGGTGCACAGCGCCCCAGGAGGTCGGCAGGACTGTGGCCCCATAAATGTCGGAGAAAGACTCTTGGCAAGTCAGCCAGGTTCTCTGAGTCCCCGTTGCTTTAACTGTAAAATGGGACACAAGAAAATGAGACAATACAAGTGCCCGTGCTTTAGAAAGTAAAGGGCTGAAGATGCCGTGATGACAAGTGGTGGGAGGGTTATGATTGATCGTATTCTTGTAGGAGCCATTGCGCCCAGCCCTCGGAGTCCCTACCATCTCTGTAAGGGTCCTCCTCCTCCCTCCGGGCTTCCAGCCAGGGACTTGAGCTTTCTGCCTGGCTCGTTCTCAGATGCTGACCCCCAGGACCACTCTGAGGGTCTGCACTGCTGGGCAACTCCCATGAGCTAAAAGGGACCCTGAAACCCCATCCTCGTCCCTAAGCAGACACCCGTGCTCTGTCGTCTTGTTTCACACTCTTTTTTTTTTTTAGGGAACAGGGTTTCAAAAATTGACTCAATGAAGCATTTGGTTCCCCAATCTTGAGAGTCTTTTCTTAACAAGCTTTAGGGCAGAAAGAGTCACGCAGCCCATTGGCTAACTCCCTCCAACAGAGAGACCAAAGTCGCGTCTGCCTACAGAAAAGCACGTTGCGTCCTCACCCGGCGGGAAGCAAGCTCTGAGCTCCGTGAGATTTCTGCACAGTGGACGGTCAAGTGTCTCGGCTTTGATCACACAGCTGTGGGTGATGGCGACCACACAAAACCGGGGTCTCCACACCAGAACTGCCTGGCCCACGGGGCAGTCATGTCTTTTTTAGTTTTTCCTTTCCTTTCCTTTCCTTTCCTTTTCTTTTCTTTGCTTTGCTTTGCTTTGTTTTGCTTTGCTTTGCTTTGCTTTTTATTCCTTTCCTTTCCTTTCCAATAATTAAAAAGAAAGGAGGAGAAAACAGAAATGAGGGTTGTTCATGGGAAAGGGAATACCATCTTAAAAGACCCCCAGCACCTGGCATCAAATATTCCATTAAAAGAGGACCGGATTCCCAATTTTGCTTTTAAACAAAATCTCTGAAATGCATCCTCTAAAACAATAGCATCTTTGTCTGGGAAAAACACATGGTTTATGCGTGTGGTTTGATATGTATCTGGTGAGGGCAGGAACAGAGACCCGTCATGGGTCATCAGTGTCACCCCCGCAGAGTGATAAAGAGCTTGGACCGCAGCACCTGAACCACCTGCCCCCCCTCGCCAACACCCACCAGAATGGCCACACACCCACCCTGTGGGTGTAGATTCCTTGCTTCCCCTCTGGTGGTCTCAGTCTCCTCGCCTAAGAAACGGAGCTGAGAATGCCCGACGACGCATCGCGTGGCGGTGGCTGAACGAGCTGATGAATGCGGCCGCCGTGTGGGGAGCCTGGGGCACGGGGCGCAGTCACAGCCTGGGCTACCTCGGTCACCCCCATCACTCCAGCAGCCGCAGCGGCCCCCACACACTTCCAATCACTTGCTGCGGTGAAAGGACTGTCGAAGGTGCCGAAGGAGACGTTTCCGGCCTCTCCTTCGGAGGCAGGTTATTTATCAAACGCGACAATGAATTTAAACCCGTTCGAGAAGCAACGGTCACTGACGTCACTTTTCCGAGCTACAGAGCAAATGGCACCCCATAAGCACGAACTTTTAACCACGCGGATAATTCAACCTACCTCGTGTCAAAAGCAGGTTAAGAGCAAAGAAGTGCCCCTGGGTTTGTAGCTGGGTGCTCTCGAGTCTACACGGGTCGTTGCTCGTGAGCCGGCCCACAATCTCATTGAACTCGTGTAGTCTTACTGCTGCTCCTGAACTTCAGGGTTTGTAGGGGCCTTCCTCTCACTAACCAGCCGTCCTCATCGCTGCCGACTCCAACTCCTCATGGAAATTTTAGCCACTTTTCCAGTCTTCGGTTTTCGGACCTCCTCCCTTTTTCCCCGAACGTGCAGTCGCGTCGGTCAGTCCCACTGAGCACCGTGCCAAGCAGCCTGTCTCACAGCCTAAGAATGTGCTGCCCGCTGCTACAAGCCATTACAACTCGAAGCGCAGAATAGCATCCATGTTTCCACCTTTGGTATCGACTTTATGGCCATGCGTTTCGGAATTTACTCGCATTCCAGCCCTGCAAACGTTCCGCTGGTTTGGCCCCGCTGGCTCTCTGGAGGGAGGAGTGGACGCTCCTGCAGCAGAGCCACTGTGGACATGCTCAGGGTTAACGGAAGTCCACTCGGGCTCCGGGAAAACCCCCGACAGCTGGAGCCGTGGTCCTCGGCATTAAGGGCCGGACCGTCTCTGCCCTGCTCCCCATCCATGCGGCTGTGGCCCGATTTGGAAGGAGTCCCTGGAGGGCTTTGTACTTAAGACAGTTACAAGGTCAGTAACAGAGCATCGTGACCTGTACGGAATGCTCCAAGTATTTCTACACGCCCAGAGACCCACGAGGCAGCGGGCCTTGAAGTGCTGAAAGCCGAGGGAAGGGAAGACAGATCCGTCAAGGACCAGACGGTCTGGAGGCCCAAATTCCTTCCCTCCAAACATCCACCTCTGCTCCCAGCCTGAAATTCATGCCCATCGTTCAGCCAAAGCCTGCTTCCAAAGAATTGCCAGTAGCTGCCAGTCCCCGAGAGGTCCTCCTCCTTGGCCATCCCATAATTCCGTGAGCCCCCCTATTAAAGCTCCGAGGGGGAGGTCAGTGGGGTGCCTGTGTGTTTCCGTCCCAGTTCTCCGCAGAGCTGGCTGGCACAGAGCAGGCCCACCACAGACATTTGTGGGGTGAGTTGCCTAAAGGGAAGCCTCGTTCTCCAGAGTCTGGTTTTCAGAGGGACCCCCAAGCTCTGGAGGAGCAGTGCCGTGGCCTGAAGCTGCAGTGCCCCCACTGTGCGAGGAGAATATTCAGTTCTCCACGGACACGCCCCGTGCCCCGCAGCCCCGCCCGCAGGCCCCATTGTTCGCCTGAAGCCCAGGTCCAGTTGGAGGATGCAGGCTTTCTGGCCTGGCCTCCCTGGAATTCCCAGCACATGTTGATCTGTGAGTAACAGCCAGACGTTGGCGGCCGCGATTTCTAATCAGATAACATCCTTTTCCTCCCACCCGCCAACTGCGTTTTGAACCTGAAATACCCTTAGAAGGATATTTTCCTTTCAGTTTGTCGTCTGGCTGCAGCCTCCGCCAGGCAGGATGCAAGGGTCACAGCGCATGCCTCCTGGCCGCGGGAGGCAGGGCACGGGCCTCTGGTCATCCTGACCTCGCACGCCAACACCCACCCATCCCAGCGACGTTCACCCCGCGACAAGCCTCGCTCGGCCGCCAGCTTCCTCTCACCTCTGTTATGCGGAGGGGCTTGGCTCCCCCTGGTTCCCGTGGGGCGGCGCAGTGGGTGGCTATTTTCAACGTGTCACAGCGAGGCGCCGTGTTTTCCGTCGTCAGGCCCCTCCAGTGCACGGGCGATGGGACTGGGTTTGCTGTTCTGTCTCCAGGGTGATTTCAAACGAGTTGTCTGAACGCGCTTTCCAAATACTGCTCTCCGGCTTGGGGCAGCAGGCGTAGATTTCTTTGCCAAAAATGCCCCTCGAGTTTCCCCTCCTGCGAGGCAAGTGTCCCCTCACTGGCCTGGGACGCCTCACCCTTGGAGTGGGACCCTCAGGAGCAGGGTCCCAGGGCACAGACCCACCTTGCAGGGGTCTGGGGCTGCCATCAGGGCACTCCTCTTCATCACTGGATTGTCGAGAGTCCAAGAGTGCATCCACGACTTCTCTCAAAGGTCTTCATTTTCTTAACGTATTATTGCTTTTGTTGGGATTTGCACTGATTTGTTACAATTCACTCGTTAATGTCAGAATATTTCTGTGGATTTCCTAGGAAATGCATGACAAGTAACTTGAGGGGAGGCATTGAGAATGGTATAAGGTGTACGATCGGGTGTTTGCCGGATAGGAGAAAACATCAATGTGGACGGGGCATTGATGAGAGCTAATCCCTCGGCCTAAAATTTTACCTGTCTGATAGTTGGGATGGTTTCTCATGAAATCCCTTCCACTTCAAACCTTGTTTATCTTCTGTTACCCACTTAGCTCTCGTCCCGGGGGACGTAGACCCTGTTTACACTGGCCGTCAGCTCAGTCGTGGCGTTGCTTGACTCAGTGCTGAGGGCTCCGGGGCTGTTTCTGGAAACCCGCCCTAAGTAAGAGTGGCTAGAAATATTTAACTGTACCCAGAAGCAAGAGGGACCCTCATAAATACATCCCGCTGACCCAAACTAAATGCTTGTCCCACACCCCCTCCCTTAGCCTGGTCCCCAAATGCCTGCAGCCACCGATTCAAGGGGAAATGTGATGGAGAGGAAGTCACACAGGAAGGAGACCGTGGTCTTAACCAACTACAGTTAATGTATCTGAGGTGTACATATTTTGCAACACATATGACCACGTGAATGAACCCTGACCTCCCCACCCCCCCGGGGCTGCCACACAGCTGTGGAGTGAAGAGCTCCAAGGCAGAGACTGGATCATCTTTCTGTCCATCCACTCTGGCGCCATCCAATCAGAGCCGAGGCTGGGTGTGACCACCAGCTCCATCATCTGTCACCTACTAGCTGGTCAAGCCCCGCCGACTGCAGACCACTGCGGTTCGTGCACACCCACAGATGGCAGATGCCCCCCGAGACCAGACTCTCATTCTAACATGGCAGGAGTTGGGCTTTGCCATCCCGTTCTTTTGTTCAACAGTGCGTTCTGGCCTTCCTTTACACCCTCATGTCCTGGACTCGTACTCTCTCTCATTTTTGGCAATATCACAGCTTGATCGAGACACAGCAGATGTTGAAAAAGCTGTGTTGCACCGAGGGGCTTTCTAAAGGCAGGACCACGGGACCACCTCTCTCCAAAGGAGGCTATTGAGTTGAAAGGCAAAAGATGTGCATCAGACAAAGGAAGTATACACTGTAAATTGATGACCCGGCCGGCCAAGTTAGGAAGAGTCCCAGGGCGCATCTACCATCACGTCGCCCACCCGAGTCGGGGCCACAAGCCAGACCTCAGTGTCTGTGTGCGGCTCTCCCCTCCACTGGAATGGAGGAAGGCGGGGACCGCACCCTTCGTCTCGTGGGTTCCATGCGGTGCAAGGACAATACAAATAAGCTTCATCGCTAGGGAAACAGATGACTGATCGAGCAGGGGAAACCGTCCTTTTTGTTGGTGGCTCGGAGTCATGGAAACCCTGGCAAGTGCGAGTCTGGCCAAGGTGAGGCGGAGGAAGTCAGATCAGAGAATTCTGGAAGAGTGTTGTTTATTCAGGAAGCTCATTGTGGAGACCCGCTACAGGATGTGGGGAGTGAGGGGAAGGGACCTGCAGCCCTAAGCAGGGCCCAGCAGCTGGGTTTTATTTAATAAAAGAGGGTGTCCCAAAAGAGGGGCTAGGACCCAAGTGGAGTAGGGATCTGGGGGCCAAGAGGCAGGCCAGGGAGGGTCCGGAGGAGAGTGACAAAGGGCTGCAGGGTCTGTGTGAAGTGGGCTCCTGGGTCGCCTCACCTCTTGGGCCGCGGCACCAGCACAGGCGAATGAGTTTCCTGCTGAAAAGGAGTGACGTCACAAGAGGGACTCTTCAACCTGTCCCGAGAAGGGGAAGCAGAGGTCACCAGGGCACGAGGTGACGGGGGAGAAGGCACGCACCGCCGGCAACGAGGGGGCTGGGATGCTGCAAAAGGAGCTGGAGGGTAACCAGAGCACGCTGGCTCGGCCACGTGAGTTGGCACAGCAGAAAAAAATCACTCGTTTATTTTCTTCAGTGTTCTCCAGGCTGCCATCCTCCCTTTCCACGGAAGTTTCCAGAACTCAACAAAGTCGTGGCGTGGGTTAGGCCCCTGCTGCAAAGCGGAGAGGGAGGAGTTTGATCTGAGGGTTACTGCTCCTCTGTAAACCCACTCTTCTGCTCCAGAGTTCCCGACGCGCACTTCACCTACGCGAACTACTCTGTGGTTATAACCTTCTGATGTCATCTTCATTAACTGTGTCTCCTTCCCCGGTTGGCCAGGCTATGCCGAGTTTTGATGTAATTTTCCGAGGCGCCAACTTTCCCACCTAACACAGTGTCACGGGCAAACTGAATGTCCCCACTGAACACTCAGTCAAGGGCAGCAACCACAAAGGAGGATGCTTATATCCTCTTCAATTCGCCTTTTCCACTTTTTTCTTTATGCCTATTTGATTCTTTGGCCTCGACGCCAAGTGAACACCAATCAAAAGAGAGTCACGGAGAAAGGGAAGCCCGTTCTGGGAGCAAACGACAGCGCCCTTTCTGTTTCGTTGGCTGGTAATAGAGCCCGAAACTCCATCACTATGTTGCCTGGCAACCTAGGAAATATTGCTCTAATTAAACAAAAACTGTCTGGAGTAAATTCATGGTGAACAGCTGAAAAGCACTGTATCACTATGCATTCCACCCTTAAGACATTAACAGCAGACACCTGGGGACAGTCCCCCCCACCCCACCCCCACCCCCGGCAAGAAAACAAAAACAAATGTACTGACATCACCAAGAAGTAGCTGGGGACCGGGAAACAGGCTGGGCCGAGATAAGAAAACCTGGGCGAGTCTCATGATGCTGCGGGGACTCCATTTTTTCATCTGCAAAAGCAAGTGGAACTCATGAACTCCGACGTTTCGTGAGTCAAACGAGACAGGAAACATGGAGAGATGGCAACCGTCGTCCTTTTGAACCACAGCGTTCGTTCTCCTCGTGTAGGCCAGGAGCCCGAAGCAGTCGGAAGGGTGAAAGCCACCCACCTTCCCTTAAACGAAATGCACACGGGGTGCCGGTTGATTCCCAGCGGGCTGCTGACGCTCCCGTTCCTGCAAGAAGCTCCCTGAACCTGCAGACGCAGCTGCTCTCAGCTCGAGGAGAGCTGCTCATCCCATTAAGATAAAAATCCCTCCTGGACATTTCTTCAAAAACGATGACAGTGAGCAAGCCCGAGTCAAGGAGCCCTGGCCGAATCAATGCGGCTTGTCCGTGGCAGTCTCCAGTGAGTAGATTAGAGAGCTATCCAGAGACAGAAGCTGTAGTTGAAGTGGAAAACTCCATCCACCAAGCTTAGAAGGGTATATAGTGTGACTCCAGGTTCAGAGTCTAGTTCAACCGCGTACTTTCCAGGCTGTCGTTGCAGCTCTCTGGTCTCCGTTTACCCACCCACGTGTGGGCAAAACAGTCATGCACACTCGTCTTATGGTCATGGCCGGAATCAGGTGAATTCAAAATGTCCTTAGGATAGCGGCTGACGCGCAGTTAGCCGCCATTGTCATTTCTGGCCGGAGCCAATAATTATTGACTGCCGTGGCCAGCGCCACTGGTTATCAGCAACGGGCTGCTGGGAAGCTCCCTAATCTCTCAGCCTCTCTCCATCTACGAAA
>PVKM010050674.1:0-10652 GCA_004027735.1 Carollia perspicillata
AGAAGAGTTAAACCCAATGGAGACCCAATGATTAAAAAATGTTGGAGAGATTTTATTATTTTTTGTCACAGATGACAGACATGTGAATAGAAAAATCAGTTTACATAACATTGATAGCAATGCATGTACCAGAAAATCTGCAGACATGCCCATTAAAATAAAGATCTACATTTTGACATCAAAGCATCGGCCTTATATTCATGTTTCATTTGTTTAGATATAACCCACCTTGTTTAGTTATATCTATCTAGAAAACTAATATATAGCCTATTATTTGTCCTTAAGAGATGGAAGGGTGGAGAACTTTTATGATGGTATTACATTCGGCACATAATGTATGCTTCTTTGAAGTTGATCATTTTTTTCAAAAGCAAATACATTTTTATGCTTTTTAAAAACCTTTTCTTTGCAAAAATAAGAAAGGAGAAGCAATTTTAAACATTTTTCAAAAGGTATATTGAATTCAAAGTACAGCGAAAAATTGCAATTGTGTTAATGAAGAATAAGAATGAAAGTATAGGAGGACTTCTGTCACTTAGCAAATTCTCATAAGAGTTTCCAATCAAAATCTTGTATAAAAGTGACTTATGTTTATGGCAGAAACTTTGCAAACCATTAACTATTTTCTGCACGTGTATAAGCTGCTAGATGTAATGTGTGGTAAAAGCCACAGGGTTGATACATTTCCATATCTTAAATGACAGTGCTGGTAAATTTGCTAAGCCCTTTAAAAATTTTCAACCTAAAGACAGTTTCATATTCTCCTTGTTTTCTTTTTTCGTCTCTATTCCCAAGCTCAGTGTATTTACTGTTTTGCTTCCTCACAACTCAGCCTCTGTTTTTGAAGACTGTCTAATGAATGCATAAGACCACAACAACTGTAATAAATAATAAATAACAGTAATAAAGTTAAAACGGAAGAGGTATGCTTTCCAAAGTCAGATTCGTGAGCATGGCAATTGTACTAAATCTAAGTTTTCTGTGATACTGCAGCTACTTCAAAATTTTCGGGCTAGAATATTTCTTTGAATATACTCTGATATGCATTGAATAACGTATATTTTATATGACATGAGAGGATGTGAATTAACAAAGTTGGTTTGCCTCAGAAATATATACTCCATGTGCACACATTTGTCTATTAAGTATGTGCACAGGGATTGTTGTTAACTACAATATAATTTCACTCATATGTGGGATGTAATGAACAAGCGAAATAGAGACAGCCTCAGATAAAGAGCAGTCTGACAGCTTTGGGGGGAGGGGGGAGGATGGAGGGGTGAAGCAAAAATAAAAGAGACAGAGAGAATTCATGGATGCTGGCAACAGTGTGGTGATTGGTGGGGTGGGCTGGGTTGGGTGGAGGGGAAAGGGGGTACAGGGGACATAAATGGTAATGGGAAAATACCATAAAAATAAACTTAAATAAAAAAAGGTTTACAAAGAAACTTTACCAAGTGCTTGGATATAATAAAAATGTATACACTTTTTATATATTATCAAATAACATACACCAATGTAAAAAGAAAATGTAAGTGTGTGATACCAAAGTAAAAAAAAAACAAGGTTCTATAACATCTACAAACTCCCAGATCACTTTCTAAAGGAAAACTCCTTTGTCTCTGGAGTATTCATTTATTCATAAATATATATTACATTTTTACATATGTTTCTTCACAAACATGTTGTTTACCACCTATTATCTTTCCATCTTTGGGAAATGCTCATCTTACTATTACTCACTTTCTATATTCCTGTTAACTTTATTTAGTTAGTCAGCAATTAATCCAATTCAGTTGGTTAATTAAATTACCATGTTTTTTAGATTGCCTGTATTCAAATCTTGACTAAAACTCTTTCTCTTTCTCTCTCTCTCTCTCTCTCTCTGGCACTTCTTCTTAAAGATTTTATTTATTTATTTTTAGACAGAGGGGAAGGGAAGGAGAAAAAGAGGGAGAGAAATATTAATGTGTGGTTGTTTCTTGTGCGCCCCCTACTGGGGATATGACCCACAACCCAGGCATGTACCCTGACTAGGAATCAAACTGGCAACCCTTTGGTTTGCAGCCCACACTCAATCCACTAAGCTACACCAGTCAGAGCTCTCTGGCACTTAATAACATTATAATCATTCTTACCATTAACCCTAGAGAAACATAAAATATCTCAATGATAACTGTATTCCTGCCTTTTGTCACACCTAGAATAGAGAGTTTAAAGAAAGACCATTGCCACCTTGCTTTTTGCACCTTCTATCTGTCTCAGACAAGATGGTTTTCAATTCTATTCAAATATAAAAAACCTGTTTCAATACTCAAAGCATAGTAATTTAGTATTTATTTCTATAGGCATAATTAGATTTCTCACACTTTGCAGACAAATTGACCCTCAATCTTAAAGATCTTTGAAAATATTATGTTTACAAAATTATGGCTGTGCTAGCATTACTGAATATATCACCCAAATGTGAGAAATATTTATATCATCTTTGCCATGGATTTGTTGCCTTCATTCTTGCATAGTTCAAGGGAAAACATCTATAATGCTAATTTTAAATAAATAATTTTTGAATTGTCCATCAGTTATTCAAAATTATGTTTAATTTTTTAAATATATCAGTCATAACCTCTTTGGTATGATTTAATATTACTTGCCATTACTAATACTTGATGTTACTCACTTAATACTACTAATACTCCTTTTCTTTTTGCTCATGCAATGAACAAATTTCTTCCTTCTATCCACGTTATCCTTCCAATATATCCTACTATGATTTCCAGAAAACTGCCCGCTCCTACTTCTCTCTCCTGCAGCTGCTCTCCAATGCCCAGCACAGCTAAAACCTGGGAATCTACCCTGTTGTATTTAAGTTGCAGGTTAATATTTTATTTATATATGGATCATGTTTTAATTTTCTTCTATTTTTTCATCTTATTTATTGCTTGCAGTCACAACTGATTCCTATTTTAGTTAGTGTTGATTAAAATTCCAAATTATTTTCTCTTAAAACGGTAAAGGCATTTCTTCACATTATTATAGAAAACTATCTAGACAAATCTGATTTTTATTTTCTGGTGATTAGCTATATTCTTCTTCAAATCCTTTAGGATCATAAGCTTATTCTTATAAGAAAATACGGTTTTGCATGGGCCTTTTAAATATAAACAGCTTGACATTCCATGGGCTGTTCTTGCAGAACACTTGTGCCTAATTTCAATGCTATAATGTCATTTACTTCTAGTCTATGTGCTAGGTGAGTGCAAATGTCATTTACTTTTCAAAATTGCCTTCCCAACTTATTTTGAGTTTTTCTTTCTGAAACTACTATTAAAATTAACCTCTATGACATTAATTTTAATATACATTTAAGTATAATTAAAACAATAACATGCACATAATAAACTGTACAAATGTTAAGAAAGTCTGTTTGTATATATGTCTATGAAGCCACACAATAATCAAGATAATGAACACATTTTTATCCACAAACGTTGTGCTTTCTTCCACTATAGTTTGCATTTTCTATATTTTTTATAATTGGGATTATATCATATGTGTTCTTTTGTCTGATTTCTTTCCTCAGCATAATTATTTTCCATTTCATTTATGTTGTTTTATTTATCAGTTATCATTCTTTTTTTCGGTAAATGTCATCCCAGTGGATAGGTATTCTATAAATTGTTTACACATGTAATGGTCAGTGGCCATTTGGGTTGTTTCCAGTTTAGAGGATTGCATATAAAGTTTCTCAATATGCAAACACATGCACTTGTATGGACACACGATTTCTTTTCCCTTGAGTAAATAATTGTAGTAGATATGACTTAACTTTATAAAGAACTGACAATTGTCCTAAGTCATTGTTCCGTTTTCCTTCTTCCTCTCTCCTTTCCTTTCTTGCTTCCTCACTCTCCTACTCCTTCTTTCCTTTGCTCATCCTGCTTTTCTTTTTTGATGACTTTTGCCTCCTAGTAATTATTTATCCCTACTACTTATATTCTATTTCCATCTTAGTAACCAAACTTTGAATTATAAATAACATTTTTTTTCTAATCTTGCATCTAGTTCCTAGGTGAGTTAAGAAGTGTGTGTTAGAGAGATAACATAACTTTTCAAATTTTATTTGTACATTTATGATTTATAATATTATGCCACTCCCTTATTCCCTCACTTATCCAATGTTCACATTATATACATAAGTTTATTTAGATCATTCTCTTGATTTATTTTGATTATCCCTATTTGATTTATACATTTTATTGCAGGCTCATACTAATAATGAAAGATTAAGTCAATAAAAGAAAGAGACAGTAATAAGTATGTAGCACTTTTTAGGCAATTATGATGATAAGCTCCCTTAATAAATAAGAGTTAAAAATATACAGATTGAGGAAGAAGCAATGTTAAATGGTTGACTGTCTAAGAGGTAGAAGAAAGTAATTTGGTATTTGGAAAAATAAAGTTGAATTTTATGTAAACTAGAGGGATGACATAATAGGGGATAATTAAGTAACAAAGAGAAACAGCATCTACTTTCAAATTCTATCAAGTACCTTGTCATTATTTATAAGTGTTTTCATAGACCCTAGTACCAATAACAGTAAAGTTCTAGCAGACTTAAGATGATTAATTTATAGTGATTAATTCATGAGTAGTCTTATTAAAAAATCATAAAATGTGTTCGGTAACAAAGTATCCTGAAAATCTTCTATATTACTATGATACTAAGGTTAATATGCATCATTTGGCATTAACACAATGGTTTCATTCTTACTTGGTCTGGAAATACATATGAATCTTTAATTAAGGAAATCCTATGCAACTTCTAATCAAAAACAGCACAAAGGGGAATATGGATTTTTATATTTTCAAAAGTTTCATAGTTGGATTTTTGTTGTCTTGTTAGAGGTAAAAATAACTATTAAGGAGGAAGGTCTTCTATTAAAAAACAAATGTTAAATACAAATATTATTGTAGAACCAACTATCTGAAATTTAATGGCATTGAAACAACTATTGTAGCCCTGACCACTGCAGCTCCGTTGTATGGCCCTTATCCTGCAAAGTGAAAGGTTGCAGGCTCAATTCCTGGTCAGGGCACCCACCTGTGTTGTGGGTTTGGTCCCCAGATGGGTCATGTTGGGAATGCAACTGATCAATGTTTCTCTCTCACATCAATGTTTCTTTCCTTCTCTTTCTTCCTCCTTCCCCTCTCTTTAAGAATAAATAAATAAATAAAATATTTTTAAAAATAACTATTTTTTTTATGATGCCAGGTTCTGTACACCAGAAATTTTGATAAGGTGCATTGCAGATGTCTTTTCTTTATCCCATGTTATTTATGAATTTGGCTGATAAGGCCTGAATGAAGCTAAAGGATGAAAACTTCCCTAAATTGGTAAAGGAAATAGACATGTGTAGGGTAAATGGAGGCAGTCTGACTTCCTCATCTTGGTGTCTGGGTAATTAAAGGAAGCAGTCTTTCCATAACCTCAGATGAACCTGGTAAGTGGTGTTCTCATAGCCTTGAGACTGGGCCCTTGATTAACGGTTCCCATAACTTGAACTGGGCTCGTATAAGTAGAATCATGCTATGTTATATAATTTTTTGTCTTTTTCCCAGCTTTATTTGTCTCTAGTACTTGAGCAGGTAGGGACTTCCCATTGCATGCCATGGCATGTGCCGCACAAGGGGACAGGTGACATGCAGTGTGCCACACTGAGACATGCAGGGGCTTCTCACTAGAAAGACGCACAGCTTGCAGACATCTGAGAATAAAGGCATGTCAAACACCCCACAGCTCCGTGAATATTTTTCCATGAACCCAAATCCCATGAACCTGCCAGGGCTTGAACAGTTACAACACAACATCGAGTCCAAAAAGCACAGAATCTCAATTACGATGGATGCAAAGAGACCTATTCCAAAACACATCATTATTAAAAGGCCAAAAGTTAAAGACAGACTCTTAAAAGAAAGAGAAAAGAAGGTAGTTACCAGAAGGTTGCCAGATGGGAGAGGGGCTGTGGGAGAATTCATGAAGTGGTGAAGGGATGAAGAAGTGCAAACTGGTAGTTACAGAATAGCCATGGGGATGTAAAGTAGAGTACAGGAAATCGAGTAGCCAAAGAACCTATACACATGACCCATGGACGTGAACAATGGTGGGGGAATTGCCTGAGGGTGTAGGGGGTACTGGATGGAGGGGGGAATAGGGAGAAAAATCAGAACTGTAATAACATAATCAATAAAATATAATTAAAAATAAGCCAGAAGATGAAACATGAAGAGGCACTTTTACTTACATGTGTGGTGCCTGGGCAGTGGTAATTCCAAGGCTGAGATCAAGTGGCACTCTGAAATATAATTCTCTACATAAATTCAATGTTTGGTTTGGGCTATGCACACCATGACACCTGGATTCCAGAGGAAGTGTCATCCCAGGAGGCAGCAACCAAAGAGCAATTTGTCTGATTGAACAACACATGGTCTTTCCTGACTTATGCTCAGAATTTCTGTATGAAATCCTCTGCCACATTCTATTGGTTACAAGGAAGTTATGAAGGCGAATCCATACTTAAGAGGAGTAAGAGTTTTAGATTTTGCTTCTTATAGAGAGAGTGGCAAAACAACCTAACAAAAGAGCCTGTAGAATAATAGATGCTATTGTGTCCATCTTTGCAAAAGAAAATCTCCAACAATATTCCAAAGAGATTTGATTATTTCTGCCTATAAACTGAGTATAAGAAATTTAATAAAGAATTACACACATAAATAAAATACAATAAAAGTTATTTGCCTGTGTAAGTTTTGATCGATAGGCAAAACTTTGATTACTCTACATTCATGGATGGACTTTGAGGGTATTACATTAAGTGAAATAAGTCACATAGAGAAAGATAAATACTATATTATCTCACTTATATGTGGAATATCAAAAAATAAACTTATAAAAACAAAAACAGATTGGTAGCTGCCAGAGGTGGGGGGTGGAGAATAGGGGAAATGGGTGAAGTTGTTCAAAAATATATATTTCAAGTGATAAGTAAGTTCTGGGGATGTAATGTACAGTATAATGACTATAGTAAACAATATTGGATCGAATATTTGAAAGTTGCTAAGAGAGCTCTTAACAGTTCTCATCAAAAAACTTTATAACTCTGAGGTGCTAGGTTTTAACTACAGTTTTTGTGATAATATTTTAGTTAACTAAGTATATGTAGCAATCATTTTGTAATATATATATACCAATAATTATATGTAGGTATCTTAAACTACTGCAATGCTATATGTAAATTATATCCCAATAAAACTGGAAAAAAATAAAAGTAATAGCATAAAAGCACTGTCCATTGTAAACATTCTGGTGAATTCAGATTTGCTTTCAATAAAAGATATAGTCATATAATAAATTGTTTTAATTAATAACACTAATATGATAAAATAAATTAAATCTTTAATTTTAGTAGTAAAAAAGAACTTCAATAAAAAGCAAATAGCATAGGAATAAAAATTATTAAATATAAATACAAAAAGCAATTAACTAGAAAACTATTATCATGAAAAATAGATTTAATAGTTGTAGGTTTGAAATAAACAATAGATAAAACTTTAATGAAGGAAGTGTCTACATATAACCAAAATTTACAATGAGGAGGGAATATAATCACATTTATAAATTTAATTTAGTATCTTAAAAAGACAATTTTCACAAATTTCTTTCAATACATTTGAAAGTTTTATCAATGTTTTTCTAAGAAAACATAAATAGATGAATACTGCCAGGGATAAGTGATACCTGTGCCACATTAACTTTTCCAAACTAACAAGGATAAGAAAAGTTGCCAATCATGTACTTAAGTTGGCATTATCTAAAACAAGAACAAAATAGCCCTGACTGGTGTGGCTCAGTGAGTAGGGCGTCGTCCTGCAAATTCCAAGGTTGCCAGTTCAATTCCTGCTATGGGTACATGCCTGGGTTGCTGACCAGGTCCGAGTTTGGGAATATACAAAAGGCAACTGATTGATGTTTCTCTTGCACACGATGTTTTTCTCTTTCTCCCTCCCTCTCCCTCTCTCTAAAAATAAATGAATGAAATTTATCAATGACCCAGGGACACTGACAATGGTGTGGGAATTGGCTGTAGGAACAGGAAGTGGGATGTGCAGAGGAGGACAAAAGGGTGGGGGGACTGAGACAACTGTAATAAAATAATAATAAAAAATGACAAAAAATAAAATTAAAAACCCAAAAATAACAAACTAGAGATAGCATAAAATGCTATAACACATATTAATTTAACTATATTGATATATTAATATATATCTATATATATAGATGCAAAATTCTGAGCACATTACCTCCTAGACTTATAATATGCTACAGGAGTGATAGATATGCCATTCAAAAGTAGGTTCATTCACGGGCTGTAGTGTTGTTAATACTAAGGTATGGATTTATATATTTCATTATGTTAAATAGGAAAAGAGAACATACTATATTTTGATATGTGCTGAAAATTCATTAAAATTCTGTTTCCACAAATGGCTTTCTCTCCCTAATTTTGTCTGTTTCTTTCTCCATCTTTCATTGCTTACACTTTCTTTTAAAATTATTCCTGATTCTATAAGATGCCCTCTGTCATCAATATTTTAACATTGCTCTTGGAGAACTAGAACAATAAAACAAGATTTTCAGATAAGAAACATTAGAAGTCTGGTGGCACAACAATTCTTAGTTGCAAGTAAACAGAATTTTCTACATAAAATATATGAGGCAATCACCTGAAAAGTGATTAGACATAATGACACTTTATTAAGATACATATTTAATACAATTCAATGAAAAATATATCTCTGCAATAATCATGTTTGAAAATATTTTCTATTTTTAGCTAAGTCACAGACTGAATGTTCAAAAAATTACCTAACATGGCCTAACTAAAGTGATAACTGTTTGATATTGTTAGAAAGCCACTTACTTAAATGCATGGATGAGATAGAAGGAAAATAAGATGTTTCAAATTATTATTCTATATGATAAACTTGGATTTTTGTATTTTGGACTAAATTATACTCTCAAATAGACATACAGTTATGGTAACTCCCTTGTATGAGTGCTACCTTTAACAATAAATCACCCCTGGTTGGTGTGGCTCAGTGAATTGAGTGGCGGACTGTGAATCAAAGGGTCACCAATTCAATTCCCAGTCAGGCACATGTCTGGGTTGCAGGCCAGGTCCCTAGTAGAGGGCATGTGAGAGGCAATTGCCATGGATGTTTCTCTCCCTCTCTCCCTCCTTTCCCTTCTCCCTAAAAGTAAAAAAAAAAAAAAATCTTAAAAAAAATAATAAATCGAAGTACAAAATGCAGAAGTAAAGAAATTGTTTCTTCAAATGTAGTAATGAGCAATTATATAAAATAGAGATAAAATTGGAAATAATTGTACAATGTTTATACCCTAAAATTAAAAAACACTGTATAATCTATCAATTTCTAAAAGGAAAATAAATGACAGATTTGCCATAAAATCAGAGGCAATTATTTAGTCTAATATAAATGTCAATACTATACAAACCAATGCATTATTTTGGTGAAATATCAAGCAAAATAACAAAGTCATATTTCGCTTCAAATTTGGTAGAATACTGTGGTAGTTTTGGAATGGAAGATTAAACACATATTCAATACACAGTATTTTTTAAAACCTCTCTACTTGAAATTTTAAAACACAAAAACCTCTAAAATGAGCATAAATGTTAATTGGTAAACAACTGAAGAAGAAAGGTAGATAGGACTTTCTACTATTGTATTCCCTAGATAAAGGTTTATCAAACAGAAACATAAATTCCTTGTGACATGTTTTTAAACACACTTGCAGAGTTTTCAGAAACAATACTCGACATCAATATTCATCAAAAATATCATGTAGAATATATTTTGCTTTGTGTTCTTATCCACAATATCTAGAATTTACATTTTAATAAAAATGAATGCGATACTTAAAACCACCTCATGTCACCTGCTGCCGAAAGCGTTAGAGTCTGTTTAGTTGTCTTCTTTGAAGGAAGAGTCTGGGGACGACAGGACAGGATGCTGCAGGGCAGAATATCTCACATTTATGGAGGTAGTGTCCTTAACTGGAGAAAAGTAAACTTTCACTCCTGGTTTACAGCCCAAAGGGGTCTCCAACAAGCACGGTGTTTTTCTCAGAATTTCCCATCATACCAAATACTTTATGGGGGATCTTACAATTTTCTATATAGTATGTGCACTTGGTGTAAAAATATTTTCCATGAAATAAATTTTATCTAACTTGTATATTACCCTTTATAATGTTGTTTTTTCTTTTTCTTTTCTTTTTTTTTTTTTTAGGCATGGCTGATTGGGACAAAAAATCTCTGGGTCCTTGTCACCCTTGGTCAACTGCTATGTAGAGGAAACATTTCTGGCGTTTGACTCAAATTGATCCAAACCTTAAAAACTGGGTTCATCCCCAAAGCAACAGTGTATTCTCTACTTATGAAGCAAAATTATGACACTTCTGGTTTACATGTAACCTGCTACCTGATAGCTTTGTGAATTTATATATTTCAATCAATTATGCAGATCAAATGCAACAAAACAAAATTTTTAGATTTAAAGAATTAAAA
>PVKM010050675.1:0-10657 GCA_004027735.1 Carollia perspicillata
AAGCAGCTCTGGCCTCACGGCATCTTCCTGGGCTCGCAGCGGGAGGAGCTGGCCACCTCGTTCAGCTCCCTGCTGGCCTACGGCCTCTCCCTCATCCGGAGGTTCCGCAGTGTCTTCCCCCTGTCCGTCTCCGACTCCCCGGCCCGGCTGCAGTCTCTCCTCAGGTCAGTGGGCTCAGGGACAAGGGAACAGCCGGGGCACCTGCAGGGGTGAGTGGTGGGTACAGGGCAGCAGGCTCTGCGTCCCCACAGGGTCCTGATACAGATGTGCAAGATGAAGGCCTTTGGAGAGCTGTGTCCCGACAGCGCCCCACTGCCCCACCTGGTGGCCGAGGCGTTGCGGGTAGGTGCCTGCCCTGGGGGTGGGGAGGGCATGTTCTGGGCCCAGCAGCCCTGCCTGCTCACCGCCTCTCTGCCCACAGACTGGCACCGTCGAGTGGTTCCACCTGAAGCAGCAGTACCGTCAGCCCATGGTGCAGGTGAGGGGCTCGCCCGGGTGGAGGGTGGGGTGTCTGCCTCTCCCGGCCCGGCTCAGCTCACCTCTGCCCCGGCCAGGGCATGCTGGAGGCGGGCAAGGCCTTGCTGAGCTTGGTACAGGACATCGTGGGCGACCTGCACCAGTGCCAGCGCACGTGGAACAAGATCTTCCACAAGTGAGCAGGTGGCTGGGGCGGGAGGGGTGGGCGGGGGCTCGGAACAGGACCGGGGCGACCCCGGTGGTGCCGCCTGGTGACACCCACCACCTTTCCCCCAGCACTCTTAAGATCGACCTCTTCTCCATGGCTTTCCTGGAGCTGCAGTGGCTGGTGAGTCTCTCCCTGCGCCTCCAGGCCTCTCCCTCCACCCTGGCCCTGGAGCCATGCCCGCCACGCCCTCCGTCCCTTGGCAGGTGGCCAAGCGGGTGCAGGACCACACAGCAATGGTGGTGAGCAGCCCCGTGTCCCCAGAGCTGGGCGAGAGTCTGTTCCAGCTCTACATCAGCCTCAAGGAGCTCTGCCAGCTGGGGCCAGCCCCCTCGGAGAGGTGGGCAGCAGCCAGGCTGGGGGGCGGAGGGGACAGAAGGGTGGAGGAGGGCCCTCAACCCGCGCTGGCCCCGGCCTTCACCAGGCTGAGTCCCGGCTTTCCTCAGAGATGGAGTCCTGGCCTTGGATGGCTTCCACCGCTGGTTCCAGCCAGCCATCCCCTCCTGGCTGCAGAAGACGTACAGCGTCGCCCTGGCGCGGGTGCAGCGCGCCGTGCAGATGGATCAGGTTGGGGCGGAGGCCGGGCGGGGCAGGGTGTGGCCTGGGGCTCTGCCGGGACGTCCAGCGGTGCAGAAGCCGGTAGCTGGCGGGAAAGGGTGCTTTTAGACCAGTTTTGTGGAAAACTTTGCCTCTCTGTATCCTTGGAGTTGGCTGCGGCTCCCCTTTGCAGACTGACCCTTGCCCCGTGGGGAGTCTGGGTGGAGCCTCGCTGGTTCCCCTGCAGCCCCCCCACCCGACTCTGTGTTTGCAGATGGTAGAAGCTCTGACTGCTTTCGGAAGGAAGGAGGGAGGTGGGGGCATGGACGCGCTGGGCAAGCCCTGGGCCTCCTTCCCAAGTGCTCTCCCATCTCCCAGCTGGTGCCCCTGGGCGAGCTGACCAAGCACAGCACGTCGGCCGTGGATCTGTCCACCTGCTTTGCCCAGATCAGCCACACTGCCCGGCAGCTGGACTGGCCCGACCCAGAGGAAGCCTTCATGATCACTGTCAAGTTCGTGGAGGTGCAGTGTCTTCCCTGTCCCTCCCCAGCTTCTAGGACAGCCTCACTGCCACCTGCCCTGTTTCTCCCAAGCTCTCGCCCTAGCAGCCTCCCGAGGCCTACATCCTTAATCCCTTAGTCACTGAGATTCCCGGGCCTTCCCCGTCTGCCCCTCCTGGGTACTCCCCCAGTGACCATCCCCTCCCCACCCAGGACACCTGTCGGCTGGCCCTGGTGTACTGCAGCCTGATAAAGGCCCGGGCTCGTGAGCTCGCTGCTGGCCAGAAGGATCAGGGCCAGGCAGCCAATATGGTAAGGGCCAGAGCTGGGGGCTGGGGCTGGGGCTGGGGCTGGGGCTGGGGCTGGGGCTGGGGCTGGGGTGGAGACTGCCCCGCCTGCCATGGTTTGGGAAGCTCTGCATCCCTCTGCCCATGCCTGTCCCTAGCTGTGCGTGGTGGTGAATGACATGGAGCAGCTGCGGCTGGTGATTGGCAAGCTACCTACCCAGCTGGCATGGGAGGCCCTGGAGCAGCGGGTTGGGGCCGTGCTGGAGCAGGGGCAGCTGCAGAACACGCTGCACACCCAGCTGCAAAGCGCACTGGCTGGGCTAGGCCACGAGATCCGCACCGGCGTCCGCACGCTGGCCGAGCAGGTACCTTGTTCCGCCCTCAGTGACCTTGCCCCACCACGCCTCTGCCTGAAGCCCCCCGCCCAGCAGGACTTGGGCTGACGATGTCCAGCCCCACCGCTTCCAGAACCTAAACCAGGCCCTGACCTTCCCTCTACTGTGTCGGGTCCCCAGCTGGAGGCGGGCATTGCCAAGCACGTCCAGAACCTGGTGGCCGTCAGGGAGTCAGTCCTGCCTGAGGATGTGAGTGGCCCTCCCTGCTCGCTGATCTCTGCCACCTTTATTAGCTCTGGGATTGCCAAGGGGCTCAGGGTGAGCAGGAGGCCGAAGGGCACGGGGTGTCAGATGAGTCCTCCAGACTTGGGCAAGGAATATTCCCTCCTGGGCCTCCACTTGCTCCTTGGACGCTAAGGGCACGGGGATGGGACATTCCACGGACTCTCCCAGCATGGGGGCTGCAGGGGGCAGGGTTTGGACTTCGCTCCCCAAACAGACCTGGGAGTGCATCCTTCTCGGCTGCCTGCCAGCATAGCTGTCCTGTTCGTGCAAGCCAGCTGTCCTCAGCCTCCCCATCCGTCACCAGGGACAGATGGTTTGGGAGGTTGCTCACTGATTCATCATCTACTTAGGAGCCCTCTTTGTCCCAGGCAATGATTTAGGTACGAGGGCCATGCGTGTGTATCGGTGAACACCGTGACCACAGTCCCTGCCCTCCTGCAGAAGTTCCACACGCTGCACACAAAAGCTCCCGGCCCTGTTTCCTCCCCGGGCTGGGCCAGGGGGCCAGGGGGCCAGGGTGGGGCCGCATGGGCCAGAGCTGGAAGTGCTGCCTACCCCTCTCGCAGGCCATTCTGCCCCTGATGAAGTTCCTGGAGGTGGAGCTCTGCTACCTGAACACCAACCTGGTGCAAGAGAACTTCAGCAGGTCTGCGGCCGCCCCCGCCCCGACAACGCCACCTGGTGCAGCCCCTCCCTCCCACCCGCCCCTTTCCCCGCCTCCCCATGCTCGAGTGCTCGCTCCAGCGACAGGGAGCTCACTCCCTGGCCATCCCTTCTCCATCAGCCCCGGGCCTCGCAGGCTGCAGTCCTGCCCTGCTAACCTTATGGGCAACTGCTGTTCCTCTCCCATGATTCAGCGGAACTTCTGGGTAGGGGTTCTCTCTCTCTCTTTGGATTGATTTGAGAGAGAGGGAGGAAAGGAGAGAGACAGAAACATCAATTTGATGTTCCACTTATTTATGCATTCATTGGTTGACTCTTTTTTTAAAAGATTTTATTTATTTTAGACAGAGGGAAAAGGAGGGAGAAAGACAGGGAAACATCAGTGTGTGGTTGGCTCTCATGCCCCCCACACTGGGGACCGGGCCCGCAACCCAGGCACGTGCCCTGACTGGGAATCGAACCAGCGACCCTTTGGTTCACAGGCTGGTGCTCAGTCCACTGAGCCACAGCAGCCGGGGCCGTTGGTTGACTCTCGTATGTGCCCTGACCGGGGACTGAACCTGCAGCCTGGTGTTGAGATGGCGCTCTAACTGAGCCACCAGCCAGGGCCCCCTCATTCCTGATTACACGTTTTTTGTCCCTGACGGCCTGACCCCACGTTGACGGGTCACATCCAGTTATTTCAGGTTAGTTAGTCGGCCTGCGCCTTGGTCGCTGTCTCTCCTCTCCCGACAGACAGCAGATGCTTGTCCCGTGCAGTGTGCTGAAACCTTAGTCACGCTGACCGCCGTCTTGGCTCATGACCCTGTCGCTGGGGCCCGGCCTCCCCGACACCTTGTCTGGTGGGGTTTGAGAACCCTGACAAAGCTCGTGCCCTGGGTCGGGCGCCGCGTTAGATAGGACTGGCCCCCTCCTTCCCTCAGGAGGCCAGCCCCACCCCCACCGGCTGCCTGACTTCCCCAGGCCCCAGGCTCACCTGTGAAGTGAGTGGGGGTGGGGAAGAGCCTGGGTCCCAGGGAGCCAGCCCTGGAAGTAGAGATGTCTCTACTTCCTCCTCTGCCACCTTCCTGTCCTGTGTCCGGCATTCCTCGGCACCTCACCTCAGCCTTTTGACCCTGCTCTGGACCCACACCCTCACGGTGCTGGCGGAGGCGGCTGCCTCCCAGCGGAGCTGCCCACCGGCCTCTAGAAGGCTGAAGTTCGCACTGCAGGTAATGACACCGGTGACAGCAGTACCCACCCTGGCGGGAGGGCTCCCGGGGTCAGCACCAATGGCTGTCTGCTCATCCTCCAGAACCTGGAGATCTGCTTCTACGCAGAGGGCTGTGGCCTGCCGCCTGAGGCCCTGCACACGGCCACCTTCAAGGTAGGGCCCTTTGCTCTGTCTGGGGTGGGGGAAGCCTGTCTTCCTGTGCTCACTTGCATCCAGGACCAGCTACATAATTACAGGACCCAGCACCAAATGACACTGCGGACATCTCTTTCAAAAATTCTCTCAAATCACTCTGGCTGGTATGGCTCAGTGGTTGAACGCTGGCCTGTGAATCAAAGGATCATCACTTTGATTCCCAGTCGGGGCACCTGCCTGGGTTGCAAAACAGATCCCCAGTAGGGGGCGTGCGAGAGGCAAGCACGCGCTGATGTTTCTCTCCCTCTCTTCCTCCCTCCCTCCCTTCTCCTCTCTCTAAATAAAATCTCAAAAATTCCTTCCAAATGTCGAGGCAGCAGCAGAGCAATTACCCAAGCATGAGGCTCGAGGCTCTCACGTGGTGGGGGTGCTGTGGGACTGTGTGTGGGGCACCAGAACTCCGGGCGCAGCGCCAGGCTGTGACTGAGTGTGACAGTTCCCGTGACTTCTTGCCTGGCCCCGTTCACAGGCCCTGCAGAAGGACCTGGAGCTGCAGGGGGCCTCCACCCGGGAGCTCATCCAGAGGTACTTCTGCTGCCGCCTCCAGCAGCAGGTGAGGCGCTCCGCCCACGGCCCGCCCCGCCCCGAGAGCCTTGCCCGGGCTGACGCTACCCCTGCGCCCCACCCCCTAGGCTGAAACCACCACGGAGGAGCTCGGGGCTGTCACGCTCAAAGCCTCCTACCACGCCTCCGAGCAGAAGCTGCGGGTGGAGCTGCTCAGCGCTTCCAGCCTGCTGCCCCTGGACTCCAACGGTGAGTGCAGACTGCCCATGGGCCACTCCGCCCTGCTCTCGCGTCCCTGGTGGCTTGCCGGCCCAGCAGGAGCATCGGGTGCACTTCCTCCGGACTACCAGGAGGGGGCAGTGTTGCCGAGCGGGGCACAGCTGCAGGGAGGGGGCGCTGGTGGAAGCGCTGGAATATCTTTGGCCATTGTTCCCTCCCTGGGCCACTTGCCAGGCTCCAGCGACCCCTTTGTCCAGCTGACCTTGGAGCCCAGGCACGAGTTCCCTGAGCTGGCTCCCCGGGAGACCCAAAAGCACAAGAAGGACCTTCACCCGCTGTTTGATGAGACCTTTGAATTGTGAGTGGGTCCCCAGGCTTGCTGCCCTGCCCCAGCCCACGGCCACCTCAGGCCTGCTCCTCCCTGCTGGGGCCAAAGGGGCTCCCCGGGGAGGACCGCACTGGGGTCCCAGGAAGGGGCACTCAGGACAAGGGGCCGCTGGCATAGGTCCCAAACCCGCTCCCTGGGGGCGGCTGGACGACTGGGAGAAGACTCCCTCCCACACGCTGCTTCCAGGCAAGAGTCCTGAACCTGAAGTCCTCTGTTCCCGGGACAGGCGGGCCTGGGGCCACTGGGCCCGCTGGTTTAAAGCACCAGCCCGGAGAGCAGCTTCCTACCATGAGGGCCACACTTTGTAATCCTGTCCCAGACGCCCCTCTGGGCATCCTTCTCCCGGCCTAGCCTGCCCTCAGGGACCAGTGTGTGTGGGGGTGGCGGGCAGTGGCAGTGTGTGGCACGGGCAGCTGAACCCAACTGTCCCTGACGCAGCCTGGTGCCTGCTGAGCCGTGCCAGAAGGACGGGGCGTGCCTCCTGCTCACGGTGCTGGACCATGACACCCTGGGCGCCGATGACCTGGAAGGGGAGGCCTTCCTGCCGCTGCGCTCGGTGTACGGCCTGAGCGGGACAGAGGGGCCGGGGGAGGCGCCTCAGACCCGCCTGCCCCTCACCTTCCCCACACCCAACGGTAGGCCTGAGCCCCGCGCTGGGGACGCGGGGGAGGGGCAGTCTGGGACGGCTCAGAAGCCAGTGGAGCCAGCGCAGTGGCTCGTGCTGCCAAGGCCACTGGGTCTCGTCGTCAGGAAACCGGTGTCATTTCAGCTGGGCCGAGTGTAGTGTGGCTTTCTCTGCTGGGGGTAGGTCGCCACAGTTACCCCGGGAGGGGCGCCGACCTTGGGAAACAGGAACAGGTCCCACGTTTGTCCACTTATGGGCCGGTTCCACGCACCTGACATGTATTAACTTTTTCAGTCCTTACAACTACCCCATCAGGCAGATACTGTTATGAGTAAACTGACAGGCACAAAGAGGTTAGCTAGCTAGCCTGAAGTTCTCCTACTAGAAGGAAGAGCTACCACCTGAGGCACCTCTCAGCCTCTTCCGCTGCAACTGGGTTGGAGTGCCTGGGCTGCGAGGGGTCTCCAGGCTTGTCTGTCAGGCTGTCACGTCCCGTGAGCGTAGCTGATGCGGGTCCATCGCTGGTTTCCAGGTTGGCTGCAGGTGGGCAGGGCTGTCCCTGCACTACCCAGGCACCGCCTCTCCCCCAGAACCTGACCCCCAACGCCTCTCTTCTTAGGGGACCTGATCCTGCAGCTGCTGGAGAGCCGGAAGGGCGATCGAGAGGCCCAGGTGTTTGTGAAGCTGCGGCGGCAGCGAGCCAAGCAGGCGTCCCAGCATGCCCCTCAGCTGGGGCGATAGCAGTGGAGGCTGGGGATGGGATTGGGTCCCTGGTAGGGACAGGCTTCCCTGGGAGGTCTGGGTTGTCCCCCCCAGGGCACAGCTTTCCAGCCTGGCCTGACACTCGTTAGGGCCCTGCCAGGTGTGGGAACCCCTGCCCTACACCCAAGGCCCCCAGGGCATGGGAATGCCATTTGCATATTTATGGTGATGGGACACTATTTGCATATTTATACTCCCTCCTCCCTGCCTTCAGCCTTGGCCTCAGCATTCCCTGCCAAACCCCAGCACCAGGGGAGGGGAGACCGCTGTCTGCATCTCCTGCCCCTGCTCCTCCCTGGGAAAAGCTGCTCCAGCAAAGCCAGTCTTGGCTGTCTGTCCCCTGGAGCACCTATTGCAGCCACAGGGTGGGGCCAGGGCTGTGAGCACAGAGCCCCTCCTGGGGGAGGGAGTGGGAACTCTGACAAAGATGAGGCTACAGCTGTCCTGGTGGGGAACCATAAAGAGGGGAGCCCAGGGCCTCTCCTGAGGGGGCTGCCAACACCCAGGCTAGGGACCCCAGAGGCGGGGGCCATCTGGCTCTGCCGGGTGAGGGCTGGCAGGCAGTGGGCTGGCCTGAGGACAGAAGCAGAAAGGACAGCTTGGCTAACCCTGTTGCCTGAGGACACCTCCTGGAGCCAGCACCTGCCACCTGGAAACTTTCTTGGCAAAAATAAAAATCCCAAAGCATTGTCCTCTCAGTGAGCACACTGTTGGCTGATAGTGAGGCTCAGGTCAGGTCCTGCAACCCCACCCCAGGCCAAGAGACCCCGTGGGCTGCCCCACCCCAAGCTCGCCCCTCTCCTGTGCTACAGAGCAGGAGGTGGTGCGGGGGTCACGCACACACAAGCAGGTGCCGGCGCAATTGGTGTCCCTGGTGCTCGGACCAAGGGCTTCGAACGGAACAGTACCCCGCACATCCGTTCCTGGGACTCCGGGGGCAGCACCCTGAGTGCGGAGCTGCCTGGGGGGCAGAGGCCTGTGTGGTGTCCGTCACAGCCTGAGACCCAGGTGCCATGCTACCAGCAGCTTAGTCGCCTCCCCTCTCTGAGGCCCCATAAGGGAGACGTGTGGGCTGAGGTATCTCCATGGCCCCTTGCAGCTTGGGACCTCGGAGACCCACACGAGAGGGCAGCCACAGTTGTGTTCCCTCACACCCACCTAACAGGCCGGCCCAGAGCAGGGGGAGGGAAGAGGTGGCTGAAAGCTGGGGACCCTCTGCTTGCAGGGGGCAAGGGGCAGGGGACAGGCAGGCCAGCTCCTCTGGGGCCCACCCTTCTCTTCCTGCGTTTGAGAAGGCACAGCCTGCCCCTCTGAGAACCACTAGGGGCCCTGCTGTCTTCTGGAGAACAGCAGACACACCGGCCGCAGCCGTCCACTGGACCCACGAGAGGAGAGTGGTGGGCCAGGGGGTCTCTGTCCAGGGCTCACGGTCCCCACACCAGCTGCAGCGGGCCTGGCTCGGACAAGTACTGGTGCCCAGGAGCCCTGCGGCCTCTGCGGCCACCCAGCCACGCCCCAGGGGTCAGGACACAAGCTGTTTCTTCGGTGGAGGAGGAGTGCCCAGCCTGGGCGGGGCCGGGGCCGGGGCTGAGACAGCCCAGCTGAGCTGGCCTGCCTTACCAGTCGGAGGCCTGGACCTGGGGACCCCGCCTGCTTCACCACACGCAAACAAGCTGCCGCTGCAAGTTCATATTTTATTTCCAATAGTTTTGGAGCTTTGTTGATTTTTGAATTTTTGTAAAAAAAGAAAGTTTTCACTTAATTCATTGAAAGCCCTTTCGTGCTGAGCCCAAGGGGGGAGGGGCTGGGGCCAGACCCTCTGAAGCCCTCTTGCTCCCACCCCAGACACCAGCGCTGGGAGTGGGGTGGCTTCTCTCCACCCACTCCGCCCTCCCGTCCCACCGCCTCTCTGTACAGAACGAGCTTTAGAATGGAAGCTAAAACACACTACGCCTCGGACAGGCACGCACACACACGCACACGGCGTCCACGCCGCACGGGGCGGGACGTCAGCTGCACTCGGAGAGCACCAAGGAATGCATACGGAGCCCCTCGGGGAGGGGGCAGGGCCTGAGCCCCTGGTCCTCACAGTCCACAGACCCTCCCTACCAATTGCCCTGCTAGCTGCCAGAGGGAGGGGTGGGGAGCATGGGGGGCAGGGGGCCGTGCCAGGAGAGGAGGGACAGCTGGGGCTGATGGAGAGGACAGTGCCAGCCTGGTAGGTGGCCCTGGGGCCAGGGAGGTTGCCCCTGAGACTCAAGACTCGGGGGAGAGGACTGAGGCTGAGCCCCTGCCTCAGGAACCTGAGGGGTGGAGCTCCTGGGCCTGGACCCTCAAGGGGCTTCAAGGGCCCAGGGGCGGGAGCTCAGGAGCAGGCCGCGCAGGCCAGGCCCGAACCGAATCCGCATCCGGTAGAGCTGGGGGCTAGGCTGGCCTGGAGCCCTGGCTCCCGCCCTGGCTCGGGGAGGTGGGGTGGACGGAGCCTGCCCTGAAGGCCCGGCCCCTCCTCTCGGCCCTTCCAGCTTCCCGTCCTCCCCTGATCAGGCCCCAAGAAGTTAAAAATAGTTAGTTCCTACATAAAAAAGAGAAACAGACTCCCTGCCAAAAGGCTGGTGGGAGACGTGGGACAGGTAGGGAGTGGGCAGAGAGAGGACTGCAAAATCGTTGCTTCTTTTAAAAAGTGCTTGGTAAGTCTGTTTTAGAGTGTGTGTCTATATCTGCGCAGAGATACACACACAGACACTGTTCACACTGGCCGCCCACGCACACCTGCACGCGCACAGAATGTACACATATACAGAACCATGTACACGTACATGTACATACGTACATACATACATACATACATACATATATACTTTAAAAAGTCCTAGGTGGGAAGGGCTGAGCCAGGCCGGGGCCGGGCCCTCGGGGTCACGACGGCAGCGTGTGGGCCCGGCCCGGCTGGCAGACGGGGCACTCGCTGACCTCCGCGCACAGCTCGCACAGCACGGCGTGTTGGCACGGAAGCACCGCTCGGTTCTGCTCCTGACACTTAAGGCATTTCACCGACTGCATGTGGAACACGGCCTGCGGGGAGCGGGACGCCGAGGTCACGGACCTGGCCTGGGCGGGAGGAGGGCCCGAGGTGGGCGGGGAGGCACGGAGGGAGCCCCGAGGGCCGTGCTCTGCAGCCCCCCGCCTGAGGGCTTCCCCCCCACTGACTGGTAGTGCCCCTGGGTCCCTGGAGAGGGCAGTGGTGTGCCCGAGGCTACAGCCACAGGTGGGGCTGCGACGCCAAAGGTCTGGTGAAGGCAAGACCGTTCCTCCCGCTGTGCGAGGCTCCCCGGGGGCCCAGCAGGGAGCCGACGAACGCAAACGGAAGGGCCCTGGGGACCCAGCCACTCTGCAGCGTCTGCTCAGGGTGCGGCGCTCAGAGAGCCCAGGGAGGCCAATGTGGCTCAGGTCACGCCTGCCTTCCGA